>CAUZXS010003570.1:0-82500 GCA_963585895.1 Sepioteuthis lessoniana
TATCAATACTTTTCAATTATAGACCATCAACTGCATTTTCAGTTGCATCTATTCTTAAATATTTTCCCAAGTCAGTCACATTAACCTGCCAATATGAATATAATTAGTTTAACATCAGTGACTCAAAAACTTTTGATGCACTAGAACTGGTTTTACAACTAAGAGAGTTCTACTATTGCTTGTTTTGTAGATACAGATGTCATGATATGAAAACACAATGTAGAACAGATATTTAAGGATGTATCTTTAGTGGACTATAACTGGAAGACAACCTAACTTAATGTTGCATGGCATGTGCCAAATTTTGACTTTGTCATTCAACAAATAGGCCTAGATAGAATTGGATTCTACTTGAATATATAGCTGAGGCAAGAACAAATGGATTCATCCCTTTCACAAAAGCATTAGAATGAAGTGAAAGGCAAACAGTCTCGTTCAGAAGATAAATCAAGAGTAGCATTGTAGTTATTAATATTACTCCTTGCGAGTTTTTCACACCAGTGTTCGATAATGGTCTTTAACTGGAGTCTGAGTGATAGCAAGTCTCCTCAAGTCTCCAGGATTCTTCTCAGTATTCTGGCTTGTGAGTTTTCTATATCAGCATTAGCTGATGGTCTGAATGACTGCGAGTCTCCTCTAGTTTCCAAGTCCCTTCACAGTATTCTAGCCAATCTTAATAATGCTGTAGTATGGACGGGCTCGACACATCCTGCAATTTCCAACTCATCCAGCCCCTCTACCAAGCTCTTTGAGTATATACAGAATGTGTTCCAACAAGACCCAGCTTTTCCCCTCACACTTTCCCAAGAATTTTAACTATCATGTCACTCTAAACATATGATCTAGTTCTCCTGATTTGAATATCCTGGACTACTATGTCTGGGTTATAATGGATATGGTTTGGTTTGGTTTCTTTGTTTTATTTCATGTCAACCTTTATGTGTAATCAAATGCTTAATCCTCTTTGTAGAAAAAGAGTACTATTTAACCTATAGCAAGGGAGATAAAGAGATTCATATCTTTTCCAAAGGTCCAAGTTCAAAAATGAATGTAATTGCCCAACTGGAGTTTGAACTCATTTTCTTTGAGGTTTCAGTCCAGCACTTTTGCCATTACACTACCAAGATCCTTACATTTCATTTCGTTTGGTTTTATGGCACATCAGCCATTGTAGGTTATTAATGCTGAATCCATTTTTATACATATAAACAGTTCTATTTCTAACAATTCAGTTTAGAATAAGTATAGCTTTTGTTTACACACAGTTAAATGTCAAAACAGTTCCATTTAAAACAATTCAGATTAGCATAAGAAGTTTCACTTTCAATAAATGTTCTTTTTCAAACAATTCAGTTTAGCATACAAAAACAGTTCCATTTCAAGCAATTCAGTTTAGCATAAGTACACAGTTTAGTTCTATTTGACCCATAGATAGGACCCTCTCAGGTGCAACCATTCTAGGCACGAATGAACCTGGGAGCGATGGCAATGAAGGGATACTCCACATTCCCCAAAGCTCCAGCATTGCTGGAACCTCACCATCAGATAGTTTAGTATCATGTCTAGGACACTCATTGGGGGAGGTCTTACTCCTCAGCAGAGAAGTAGTTGGTGTATTCAGCAGCCCCATCAGCCGACTAGACAAGAATTCCCACTCATGAATATGGAGACCAACTAGCAACTCCACATTACAAAGGATGTGATGCTTAACATGAACCAGAACCACCTGATCTTGGTATATTTTCAATTCTGACATCCATGAAGTTGAGGGAGGGGGTTCTAAATAAACTTTTTCTCTTTTTCTAAATTAAGCAGCCCAGTTGACAGGGTCTATAGAAGTTTTGACTGCATCTCTTTTGTGAGGTAAGACTTAAACTGTATTTGATGGTGAGGCTCCAGTCCTGGAGCTTTGGGGAATGTGGAGTACTTCTTCATTCACATTACTCTTTGGCCCACTCTGACCCAGAGTGGTTGTACCTTTTAGGGTCTTACGTATGGGTCAAATGAAAATATTCAAGATTTTCAATACTTCAAATCATTTAACTCTTTGCCAAGAAATGACTGTTAAATTGAATTATTAGTCTTTCATAGCAATACTTAAAACCATTTAACTGAGTGCAAATAATGCTATTAAGTCAAATAGCAATACTTGAAACCATTTAAAGTAAAGTTGGCGACCTTGGTTGAGGGTGACCCAAGGGCTCCCTTTTTAATAGCTTCTACACCGAGGTGTAGGGGAGGGCACAACTCCTTTTGTTGGATTGCTCCACTTTACCCTTGATCCTTACCTTATAATGCTGAGTGTTAAGCAAGGTGGCATCAAGTACCATTTTTTGAGTCTTTGGTATGACTCGACCTGAGATTGAACCCCTGTCTCCTGGACCATTGGTAAACACTCTACTCATTAGGCTAATGGCCTGTTTAACTGTGTGCAAACAAATGAGCTCTTGCTTGTTTAAAAATTAATACTTGCAAACTATTCATTTTCAAATCATGTATATTTAATACAAATATATATAAATAGGATTTAGCATTAAATAACTTAAAAGGGTTGATATGACTTAAAAACCCAACCAACCAAACAATAAATCATATATATTTAATACATATATATATATATATATATATATATATATATATATATATATATATATATAAACAGGATTTGGCATTTGATAACTTACAAGTGTTAATATGTTGTAAAATACAACCAATCAATCTGAATTAATTTTTACTGTGGTGATTAAATTTTGTGCACTAACATGTAGATACTGAATGAGTTTGTTACAATTGGTAGAAATTAAAAATCCCAAATACACAAATAATAAATAAAACATTTATCTTTTAACCTTATTCATTATTGCAATCAGATATATCTTGGTTCACATACAATTATATACAAACATTTTCATGCCATTGCATAAATAGTCCCTAAACTCAACATCATAATGAAACTATGTTTTCAGGATCAAACCCTTCAAATTTGCAATCAGAATCAGAATTACTAAAGTACAAATCAAAGAAATTACCTTCTTTCATCAATGGCCTGGAAGACCAGGGTTCAATCCCAGGTCGAGTCATACCAAAGACTCAAATAATGGTACTTGATGGTGCCTTGTATCATAAAATACAGATAAAGGGTAAGTGGATCAATTTAGAAAAATGAGTGGTGCCCTCCTCTACACCTCGGTGAAGTAGCTAATAAGAAGGGAGCCTTCGAGTTACCCTCGACTACAGTGACTGACTTTGCTATCTTTATCTAGCTATGTTGTTGAAATTGAAGTTTCACTCTTGTTCTATATTTTGAAATATGCTCCACAAGCTGCTGATGTCACATGCTAATTATGTGCGAATCAGTTCTCTCAACTTTTTTCTATTGGCCAGTTGAAATGTGCGTACTATGAAATGTGGAGAATTCTGAAAAGTACCCCACTATCAATTCCAACTCCAACAACAGTAATTATAATGCTAAATGCTTTTATGGATGTATTTACTCAACCCCTCCACTATGAACAGGATGTGATAAAGGTTAATTTTTAAATAGAGCAATAGAGTAGCACTCTCCCTTACACCTTGTATGTAGTAGCTATTGAAAAGGGAACCTTCGGGTTACCCTCGACTAAGGTCGCCAACTTTACTTTACAGTTAGTTTAATTTCACAGTTTTCCTTCTCCAAGACTGGTTGCCTTACTGTTGTGGAGGTAAACCTATATCTCCCGTTGTAAAATAAAATGTGATTTTCTAGTCTGCATATATAGTTACTAAATTACGATGGGAGGAGGATTCAACCAACACCATTTATCGAATACAAGATGACTGTCTTCTGTATCTAATTATTTACCACCAAGAAAACTATTTTTATTTCTTGTTAAACGGAGTACACGTTATAGCACTAACAAAGGCTAAAAGATCCAGTTTATCCAACTAACTACCTATAGCTGGTGGTAGAACAGACAGATTCATACTTTTCCCAAGGGCATTAGTGCAAAAGGAAATGCAGACAGATTTGAGTTGCCAATTCCATCTATGATGACTGTTATGTTAGACACTATTATGTTTCTGTAGTCAATGTTGATTGGTCACCAAGGAAATCTGCATTAGTTGAAAGAGGCTGCTAAAACCTTTGCAAGCTCCTTTGGCAATTTGCACCTGCAATCAAAATGGTTGATTAAAAGTAAAGCTTATTGGATCATTTTATCCAGATTCAACTCTGAAAGACAAGTTGAATTTCTAAAGAGATATCTTAGACATGAATGTAGTTGTAAGAAAGTATTTTTTCTGAAATAGTATAAACCCAGAAATATTCTATGTATCTACAATCCACATCAAGTGTTGATTTAATAAAAAATATATATATATATATATATATTCATTGCTGGCAAAAAATATTGGAAGATTTTAAGCATTTTACCCCATCTTTTTTGTTAAATCAGCACTTGATATATACGTATATATATGAATATTTAAATGTTTTATTGGGGGTACAAAATTTTATTGCACTCATAAATAGACAAATTTTAATCATTTTTTAAAAAAATAAAATCAACTAACCGGTTTTGGTCCTCCCTGATGACAGTTAAAACGAGAACAATGATTAAGAAGGAACAGGGTGTTTGCAGTTTGCAATACATCAGGAGAACCAATCAATGTCTGGATTCAAGAATTAAACAACATGTATCCACAAAAATACAACAAGGGAACTACTTTACCGACCAAATAAACAACACATACGGGTCTTCCATTGCAGAACATCTTATAAATAACTGCAATTGTGCCTCATCCTACAGTGCAGACGTGTTTACTATTTTAAGCAAGTCCCACTCGGACTATCACCTGAAAGTGCTTGAGACCATTCATATTCTCACCCATAAACCGTCCCTCTGTAAATAGAGGGAATGTTTATTGGTTTTGAAATTGATTACTATTGAATTTAGCCCACACTTTCTAGTCAACTTGCATTTTTTTCCACTTCATTACACAGTCCCTGCCTCTTTTCCTTCTTAATCATTGTCCTTGTCTTAACTGTGATCAGGTAGGATCAAAACCAGTTAGTTGATTTTATTTTTTGGAAAAATGATTAAAATTGGTCTATTTATGAGTGTAATATATATATATATATATATATATATATATATATATATATTATTTTGTTTCAGTTGAAGTTATTACTTATCATCATAGTTTTTGAATGACAAACATAATAGCATAAATAATTTAATAATTCTAATAGAAATCATAGTAATTCAATGGGATAAAATTTTTCAAATTTCTAAATTTTTGTCATGCAAATTACACCCATAAAATAAATACAAGCATGCCAAAAAATTCAATTGACATTTTGGAGATAATATGATGTTTGGTTTCTTTGTTTAATGGCATATCAACCTTTGTAGGTTATTTAATGCCAAAGCCATTCTCCTAGAAGAACAGTAGTGATACTATTTGACCCATAGCTGGGAGGATAAGGGGATTCATACCTTTCCCAAGGGTATTTGCCCAAAAGTGAACGTAATAGTGCAACTGGAGTACAAACTTGCTTACTACGATTCTGCAGTCCATCGCTTTTACCATTACACCACAAGGACACCCACTGGAGGTAATTTGATGCATTTAATTTAATCTTTAATTCCAATTAATTACTTTTAATTCCTGTTGAACATTATGAAAGAGCAATTTACCAAACACCCAAATCTTTTTAATGCTTGGGGTTATTTTATGTCTAGAAATTAGAAGATGATGTATGTTTTGTGGCTATATTATACACATTTTGATGTTAACACTTAGCATCATCAGGGGTAGTGTTAAGGGGTCACTTTGTATTTTGCTGGTCAGGTTTACATTTATATTTTTTGGTATAATTTAATTTCTCTCAATGTCATCTTTTTGATTGGTTTGGTTTGGTTGGGTTTTATGGCATATCAACCTTTGTAGGTTATTTAAAGCCAAATCTATTTTTATGTAAATAATCAGTTCCATTTAAAACAATTCAGTTTAGCATGAGTACACAGTTTAATTGTCAAAAACATTTCAATTTCAAAATAATCCACCTGTAATATATAACAATTCAGTTTAGTGTAAGTACAGTTTCAATGTCAAAAACAGTTCAATTTCAAATAATTCAGTTTAGCATAAGCATGCAGTTTAAATGTAAGTACAGTTTAATTTTCATAAACATTTCTATTTCAAGCTATTCAGTTTAATCAAACAATTCAGTTTAGCATAAGTATGCCGTCAGTTCTATTTAACCCATAGATTGAGCCTTATCAGGTGCTACCACACCGGGCCAGAGTGGACCTGGGAGTGATGGCAATAAAGGGGTAATCCGCATTCCTCAAAGCTCCAATATCACTGGAACCTCACCATCAGATTGTTTAGTGTCATATCCAGAATACTCGTTGGGGGGGGGTCTTACCCATCTGCAGAGGTGCAGTCAGTGTATTCTACAGCCCAAGCCGACAATCATTTTTTGAGGATATGCCATTGATACTCTGGAAAGCAAGATGACTCTTTGGAAAGACAACGTGACCCTCTAGAAAGCTGGAGTAACATCTTGGAAAGACAAGAAGCAACACTTAATCAGGAATAGTACAACAGACACAGATGGGGAGGCATTCTAAAGAAAACTATCTTGAACTGGACCTGGCTACAACATGTTATTGCGGCAGAAGATTTAACGGTTTGCAAGGTTTACATATCCATAAGGCATGCTGGTGCAAACAACGTAATTCTTCTGTCAGACATGTAAATCGGATGATGGGGTTGTGAATCTGGATTACACCCACAACTTTAAAGATCCCATTGTTGAGCAGCAGTGTACCAGAGAAATTCTAAGCAAGCCAAGAACCCAGTGGCCCAAAGGTAACCAGAAAGCTATTTGGACAAATCTTAAGGGTCCCATTAAACAGCAGATCAGTTTTTGTAATTATATATGACATTTGCTTTGAGTGGTTTGGCCAAGTAATGGAAAGGAAAAAAAGGAAAAACGACCAAATGGACAAAAATAAAATATGCACTACACTACAACCGAATGTACACAAGTGAAATGTACACAAGTGAAATGTACACAAGTGAAATGTGCACAAGTGAAATGTGCACGTTATACAAGTGATTGTTAATAATGATTTTTACAAACATTGGAAAGCAAATGCATTTAACACCTTTACAAACTTAGCTCACAAAGAGAAACTGTTCTTTACTTTCATACATACAACTGCACGTATACATATACAAATATATGCGGAACATAATCAACCATAATTTACGAACTTCAATGAACGAACGAATACACTTCTTTATAAAAATACATCTCTCACACTTTATTCTCTAAAGGGTGATGTTTCTTGTGTGTGAGAGGTGAGTTAGAGATGCTATATTGGCCCAAGTTCTTCTGATCATAGCAGCACTTCTTTCTCATCTTGGCTGGGTTGCTCAACCATAGGTCACTGAGGACCCAAAGTCCTCTGTCTGCTGCTGGCTCTCACTTCAGCATCTTTTCTCCAACTGACTCAAACCGGGCACCTGGTTATATTATTGTCTCACGCCCACCTGCTTCCACTGTTCTTCCGCTTATTTACACAGGTGCATCTCTTGATTGACGGCTCGATCGAGGGTCAATATATGATAGAACTTTTGCTCTATTTGTCTTCATATCTTGTCTGGTATCAAAGGCTGTTGGTGGTACTAGGAATAGCAGCACCACCTTAGCCACCAAAACTGTGACATCACCGCTGGTTGGCAGCTTATGAGGACAGGGTAATGCATGTTTTCACACATTGTATGATAAAATATATTGGGCTAATGGGTATAGTGTTTGCCAATGGACTGGAAGACCGGGGTTCAATCTCAGGTTGAGTCATACCAAAGGCTAAAAAAAAAAGGGTACTTGATACCTCCTTGCTTAACACTCAGTATTATAAGATACAGATCAAGATAAAGTGGAGCAATCCAGGGAAAAGGAGTAGCACCCTCCACTACACCTCGGTATAGTACTAAATGAAAAAGGAGCCTTTGGGTCACCCTTATTGTGTTTGTATAGTATTTATTCTAAGGCTAACAGCAACAAATAAATGAATTAATACTTCGTTTAATTCTAACAATTTATTAATCAACACATGAAATAATTAGTAATAGTATACAGTCCTCCCTGTGTATAAAGTTGAGTTAAAGAGACTTACTGGCACGCTGAAGAAGATATCTGTTATCTTATGGTTGTCTTTCTGAGAGCTTTTAACATCTCCACTTCAGGGAATGTCAGGTGGAATCTGTCTGACTGGATTTTGGATTTTTGCACCAAGGCTTCACATAGAGCCTCTACCTCACTTATTCCATACACTGGAATTACCATTTCACTAAACCAACACATTTGACTATGGTTGCCATCTTTACTTATGAAAAAATATTTTTAAAATTTATATACAAAGAGCTGTTTCAATTAGGATGCAGTTGTTTATTGACAACTTCATTTTTAAAACATTTCTGTTAAACTCTTCATCTATATCTGTTATCTAAGCATACCAAATTTGATATGTCATTGTGGCCTTTTTTCATATATTTGTCAGATTTATACTCAAAATAAATCTCAAGAATGAATGTGCATCCATCTTAGGAAAATTATTCAGGAGACACAACATAAAAGATTGGAGGTTCAAATGAGGTTAACACATGAGAGTCATTTCAGCTACCAAATACTTTTGTCTCTGGATACTGTGTTGTCATGTGACTAATATTATAACATAAAATTTATATACACTTATATTCTACTGACCAATCCTTAGTGAAAGCAACTGTATTTGTCCTGAGTTTGACTCTGAACTGCTCTGCAGAGTGTGGAATCAACACTTTGTTGCCATTACTCCCAGGTCCACTCTGACCCAGATAACCCAGTCAGCTGGGGCTGTAGAATCTGCAGAGGGATAAGATCCCACCCAACGAGTGTCCTGAATATGACACTAAACCATCTGATGACGAGGCCCAGAGTGGTAGCACCTGATAGGGTCCTATCTATGGGTCAAATAGAACAAACTGTGTGTAAGCAAATGACTGATGTTAAACTGAGACTATTATAATAGCAATACTTGAAACCATTTAACTATACCCAAAAAGAGATCAGGCTCATGAGATCTGAATGTTATCTACAAAATTCATTAACAAATCATATATACATTTAATGTATAGGTATAAACAGGATTTAGCATGAAATAACCTACCATGGCTGATATGCTATAAAAACAAACCAAACCAAATTTAATATAATTAATATTTATGTATAAAGAAGATTTGACATTGAATAACCTAAAAGAGTTGATATGCCATAAAACCAAACCAAACCAAACCAAACCAAATCCTATATTTTTAATATATATATTTAGTGAGGATTTGGCATTAAATAACTTATAAAGGTTGATATGCCATAAAACCCAACCAAACCAAATCCTATATATTTAATATATATGTAAAATGAGGATTTGGCATTAAATAACTTATAAAGGTTGATATTCCATAAATCCCAACCAAACATTCTGACCTAGAGTACTTTTTAGGATTCCATTAATGAATGAGAAATTTTAAAATGAATAGATGCTTGAATTCACACAATTGAGTGCAAACAAATGTTTAGCATAGAGAAATAAATCAAAAAGAATAATTTAAAAAAATATGGCGATGAAACATCGAAAATATAGTAAAGATTATGATAAAACATTAATAATTTAATCAAGTTTCAGCATTAAATAACCCATAAGAAGTTGATATGCCATTACAAAAATAAACCAAACCAAACATTTACAGATGAATCAAATTTCAGCATTAAATAACCCATAAAGGGTTGATATGCCATTAAGCAAATAAACCAGACCAAACATTTACAGATGAATCAAATTTCAGCATTAAATAACCCATAAAGGGTTGATATGCCATTAAGCAAATAAACCAGACCAAACATTTAGAAATTAATCAAATGCCGGCATTAAATAGTCATTAAAGGTTTGATATGCCATTAAACAAATAAACCAAACTAAACATTTACAGATTAATCAAATTTCAGCATTAAATAATCCATAACAAGTTGATATACTATTCAATCAAAAAACTAGAACAAACCAAATATTTAAAAAAGGAATCAAATTTGGGCATTAAATTACCCATAACGAGTTGATATGCCTTTATATAAATAAGTAAATCCAAACCAAACCCCTTGTATGTATGTACAATTTTAACAGATAAAAGGAAAGACAAACATTAACCTGTTTTGCTTCTTTGACTACAGATAACAAGGGTTAAACATGCTTTATACTGTTTCTCTAACTAAATCTCTTTCTGAAGACTGAGTATTTAATGGAAAAATGTCGGTAATTATTCATCAATGTCAATCTGACTCTGTATTCTTCAGCTCATAACAGGTTATACAATGGTTCATCTTCTCTGCCTTTAAGGCACCACAAATCCTTTGTATTTTGACAGCTTTGACAAAAAGACATTTCTTTTCAGCAACAGAGATTTATTTTTGTTTCAGGCTGATCAAGACAGGCGCTTGTCTCTCTCTCTGATCTTCACGGAACGAATACAAAAACAATATGTACAGAAATTCAAACAATGCTGCTATTGTTGGTTTTAATTTGAGTGGAAGTTTTTAGTCTTTCTTAATTAAACACACCTTCTTCTCCTACGCCATCAACATTCCTAATTCATTACCATTTTCTCTGCAGTTAAAAGAAGAACAAAGAACTTTTTCGACTTTATGTAACAAAAAAGAAGAAATCTCTGGAGGTTATCTTTTATTTTCAAAAGCAACTTCACAGACAGTACTGTTTGACAAGGTGTCTTGGGTCAGAGTTAAAGGCATTTTTTTTCTTCTTTTTTTAAAGATTTTATTACAAGCAGTTAGTTTTACGGCAGTTTGTGGTGTACAAGATACTTGCAAAATACTAGGATAGATAGATAGATAGATTTGGAGGTGCCCATGGTGTAATGGTTATCGTTGTAGGAAATAGACACCACGACACGAGTTCAAATCCTGGACGAGACCGATTGAATTTAACATAGCACCAATACCCTTGGGAAAGGTATGAATCCAATTATTCTCCCTCCAGCTATGGGTAAATAGTAGGGCAGACTGGGGTCTTCAGCCTTGGTTAGGCAACTAGTCTAGGAGAAGGAAAACTCTGAATTCAAACCAGTTAAACTCCGCTTAAAAATTGACCTTATGCCATATCCTGCCCGAGCGGAGGGGTTGGTAAATAAAGATAGATAGATAGATAGATAAATAGCAGACTGAGATGGATTGATGGATAGATACAAGAGACAGGTAGATAAATGAAAAAATAGACAGAAATTTATGTTAAGAGAGTAAGTAGCTGGCGACCGTAGTTGAGGGCTACCCGAAAGCTCCCTTTTCAATAGCTACTACACCAAGGTGTAGGGGAGGGCGCTACTCCTTTCCCTGGATTGCTCCACTTTACCCTCGATACGTTCCTTACATTGCTGAGTGTTAAGTAAGGAGGTATCAAGTACCATTTTTAAAGTTTTTGGTATGACGCAACCATTGGCGAACAATCTACCCACTAGGCCAATGAGTCAATTAAAAGAGACACGTATCATATTACATGTGATAGATAGATAGATAGATAATATCAAGGAAAACTCAACAAATATTATGCCATCATGAATTTATTTCAACACTTCATTCAGTACAAATTGTCTCATCAGATGGTGAACAATTATAATGTAGAAATACAGTTCTTCTGGGAAAATAAACTTCGTCATGAATCAAATATTAAAAGATTTCTACTTAAAAATTCATAAAATAAATTTTACAAACCCAGTTTAACCCAATAAATTTTAATCCAGATGTAATCCTGTTATATTAGCTGATGATACAATAAAATAATAACCTAATAAAATATAGTCTACGATTTTAATCTTAATTTATATCCCATCTTTATTACTCAAAACCTCCCATTTTATCATAATTTGACTATTTAAATTTTCATATGCTTCCCAATTTATTAATTAAAAGCATAATTATTTATTCAATTATATTTTTAAAAGTTCATATATTACGACTCGAAGAAGTCTAATTCTAACTTAAAAGGCGATATCATACAATACAGAAATTATAACATATTTTTATATTATTCTTCTAATAATTGCTGCATGTTCATCTGTGAAACCTTTAAATTGCATACAGTGTGAAGCAATGCCCAATGTTTCCATGGCCAAACTACCATGATACTACCAACTAAAATTGGTACTTTCCATGGCTTGAACTGCTTTGATAATGTATCAAAATATTGCAAAACTTTTGACTCACCCTAATATATAACCAAATTATTATGATAGGCAGGTAGATACTATAATTGGGGACAATGGATATTGATATTTTTTGGTTCTTTTTTTTTTTTTTTCAATAAATTTAAAGTATTGGTAAAAAAAAACAGACAGTGAAAAACTGAACAAATTTTTATCATTTCCACAAATTTTAATTTCTTACACTTCCTGTGTGTCTAACACACAGGAAGTGAAAGAAATTGATGAATGACAGTGATTCAATTTCTTGGCAATATCACAAAATGACATTATATGCCATGATTTGACCTTTTTCAAACTGAAAAAATCATTTACTAGCCATTAGCAAAGGACTAATCACAAATTAGGATATCAAATCAATATTTACAATATTATGAATTTTCACTTTCTCTAAGGGAACTTTGACAATAATAATCAAGGAAAATAATCACTTCCTATGTATGTCCAAGCTGTTTAAGTTTCATTAAAATTTGTGGCAATAAATAAACTATCTGTTTTGTTTTATCTTTATTTTTTTATTTTTTTGTTCAAGACTTGATGTGAAAAAACTTATTTCATGATATCTAAAGAGTTAAAAATAGTTTGAGAAATTCTGTGCACTGTTTTCATGCTTATTAGTTCTAAAGGAATTTATAGTGTGCAGTATTCATTGAGACTACCACCAGCTTTTTCCTATCTGAATGAAACCTAACAGAGAATATTTCGGTAAAGAAATAGACAAATATGACATATATTTATACACATATATAGTACACACAATTACAGTACATGACAAACTGTCCCAAACTAAAAAAAAGTTGACCAAAGCTGTTCCACAGAACAAGCAGTGCTGATAACAGTGGTTAAAAACTTACATTTTTTTTTTTTGTGTATGGAAAAGATTCACATTGGATAATTTGCAGGTACATGCTGCATGAAAAGCAGAGATGAAAGACAGGGGTCCTTTCCGACTTGTGTCTGCAACCATAAAAGATATAGAACTTATTTATCAAAATATCATATGACCAACGGTCACATGATTCTCTGAAGTCCTGCCCCTAAGTCCCTAAAAGAGAGACCACTATGTTTAGTTCCTCAACAGTTCACATCCAGACCAATTTCCTTTTTATCATAACAAACATCTATTTTTAACTCGGTATGTATATTCAGTACTTTTCACAAAAAATTCACTATACCTTCAATGGAATACATATGTGTGATTAGTAAAAAGACAATTTATTTCTGAAATGTTCTGTACTTTTCTATATATTGTGTACGTAAATTGTATACAAGATTAAAGTCTAATTAAAAAGATGACAAGAAAGATTCCACTACAAGGCCATAACTTAATTATACAAATATAAGCAAATAATAAAAGAATTAATACTGTATATCTATGTATAATAAATGTAATATATATCTCTCAATCTATATCTACATCTATCTATCTATCTATATATATATATATATATATATATAGAGAGAGAGAGGGGGGGATGTATGCAGAGATATATATGTATTTTATGCATAATAAAAGAATAAAAATTAATAAATTATATTTACATAAAATGTAATGCATGACTCTCACTCTCTCCCTCTCTCTCTCTCTCTCTCTCACTCTCTCTGGTTCGATGTGTATGTGTGTGTGTGTGTGTGTATATGTATATATATGCATGATTGTATGTGTATATATATATAGAGAGAGAGACAGACAGACAGACAGACAGACAGAGATGTATACAGAGATATATATGTATTTTCATGTATAATAAAAGAATAAAAATTGATAAATTATATTTACATAAAATGTAATGCATGACTCTCTCTGTCTCTCTCAGTGTCTCTCTCTGTGTCTCTCTCTGTCTGTTTCTCTCTCTCTCTCTCTCTCTCTCTCTCTCTGGCTGTGTGTGTGTGTGTGTGTGTGTGTATATATATTGATAAATTATATTTACATAAGATATAATGCATGTCTCTCTCTCTGTCTCTCTCAGTCTCTCTCAGTCTGTGTCTCTCTCTGTCTGTTTGTCTCTCTCTCTCTGGCTGTGTATGTGTATATATATATATATATATATATATATATGCATGCCTGTATGTATATATATATATATATACAGAGAGAGCGGGAGAGAGAGAGAGAGAGAGAGAGAGAGAGAAAGAGAGATAATAAAATTAATATATATTATAAAAGAATGATGTGTATAGTCTGTTCAGTAATAATCTCTGCTGAATATTGTCTGCATTTTGCATTTTTCAACATGCATTATATATATATATATATATATATATATATATATATATATATATTGTGAATAATACTTTTCTATATCATCAGAAAGTATCATAATGTCACCAGAAAGGACACTGACATTATATATATATACATATATATATGTATATGTATATGTGTGTGTGTGTGTGTGTGTGTGTGTGTGTGTGTGTGTGTGTGTGTGTGTGTGTGTGTGTGTGAAGCATCTGCACTGCCACTTGAAGTGAGCAAGCATCATGCTGCTATAAAAATTGAATTTTAACAGAACATTCATTATAAAATTATAGAAGTAAAAAATAAAAAATGCAAAAATAAAAAGAATCATAAAAATTCACATTAAGATATTCCAATATGTAAATATCTTATTTGATTTATTTTCTATAAACAAAATCATCTTCTAAATATTCAAATATATTCAGAAAACTATTCTAAAAATAATTATGCATATAGATCTACATATATATTTTTAAACTATGGATGAATATAATAAATATATACATATACATATACATATACATATACATATACATATATCTATGTGAAATATGAATTTAGAAGTAAGCAGTTGATAATAAAATACATTTGTGTATATATAAAAAAAAATCGCTAATATTCATAATGAACAAATATAAATTTACTTAAAAACTTATGTAAAATGAATATATGCATATCAATAAAATGTAAATGTGGCTTTGTGTGAGCATATATATATATATATATATATATACATGTTTGAACAATGGAAATAATTCCATCTTGCTCCTATGTGTATACATATATATACATATATACATACACACATACATATGAATAAGCTTTATATATATTATATATATATATATATACATTTGTATATATATGTATCTATATATATATGAACATATATATATATATGTATATATATTTACATTTGTATACATACATATATATATATATATATATATACACACACACACGCACACACACACATATATATATATATATATCTATGATGATACAGCCGTCTTTATCAAACATCGCACATATATATATATATATATATCTGTGATTGTACAGCCATCTTTATCAAACATAGGAGTGATTCTGCTTTGAATACGCTGACCATTCCGTTGGTCAGTTCAGTCTTTGGAAGACATGACTAATCCACTCTCTGCCCACATTGAGTTTTTTAGATCCATACAATAGATCAGTCACTAGTTAGAGTTGCCTGTCAATGTGTAGACAGATGAGATTATACCATTAAGTAAGCAAAAAAAATAAAAGTCGATGCTAAGAACCAGACAACAAAAGATGGCATGCAAAAATAACAATATTCAGTCCGAAAAAAATGTCTTTTGAAAATGATACATATGTTGACCCATCTGGGAAGTGGTAAGTTTTTGTCAGGTTTGGTTTGGTTTGGTTTATTTGTTTAATGGCATATCAACCTTTGTAGATTATTTAATGCCGTGCCATTCTCCTAGAAGAACACTAGTGGTACTATTTAACCCATAGCTGGGAGGATAAGGGGGTTCATACTTTTCCAAAGGTTATTTTTCCGAAAGGAAATGAAATAGTGTGACTGGAATTCTAACTCGCTTTCTACAATTCCACAGTCCATTGCTTTAACCATTACAACATGAGCACACCCTCCAAGTTTTTGTCAGAGACCAGTTCATGAATTAACAGTCTGTTAATTACTCATATAGGTTTTAGGCTTTTCCATTCTCGCTGTCTATAGTCTGGTTCAAGGCAATTTCAAATAGTGGTTATGTTTGCTTTCCTCAATCCTTGGTACTACTTCAAAAGTACTTATTTCATTTAGTTTCTTGGCGTTTTTTCACAGTGTTGTATTATAGTAGGTTTTCTTCCCTGTCTATATTCAGAGTAGTCTGATACAAGGTCAAAAATACAGAGCTCTCATGGAAACTGCTTACTGACATGTGCTACTAATTATCTCTATCTCTGTCTCTGTTTATTTGTCTCTATAAAATATCATATCATCACAATTTCACTTTATTTCTTTATATCTAGGTATTGTATTATTTCAGTCTCTCTTCACTTTTTATAAGATTGTCAGTTGGTAAGATTACATCATATCCAAACAACATGTAATATAGCTTTTCTCTGCCTTTCCACTATTGGTAGTCTGAAGCAAGGTCAGAGCCCAGAGCATCGTGAGATCCAGTAGCTGCCTTCTGCTCGTCTCCCACTGGTCTATCCGGCGAGGGAAAAACCCTCTCATTTTATGTATTTCTGAATTTCATCTGGATTTCAATAATTTTCTGCTGAAGTGTATTATATCAGGATTATCTTTTTTTAAATTCCATATTTGAATTTTTGTAATAGGTTATTCCAATCTTAGATTTTCATACTGTGTCACCCTTGATGATTGACAGGCTCTGGCTTTGATCTGAATTTGCTTTTTCACTTCAATCCATCCCAGATCATTTGTTTTATCAAATTCCTTCTCAGAGCCAAGAATATACTGACTGTATTCTCTGCAGAGAGGTAAGACTCCCTCATAGAGTGGTGTCTTGGCTATGACACTGAATATTCTCTGATGATGAGGCTCTAGTTCTGGAAACCTGAGGTGTGTGGAGTTCCCCTTTCTTTCTCTTTACTCCCATGTCAACTTTCTGATCCTAACCCTGAGTTGTAGTACTTCCCTATCTTCAGGGCATAAAATAACCCTAGATAGGTTGACATGCCATTAAAATTAATCAGTTACCTGACATTGCTCATCTCAACATAGAAAATATTTAAAGAATTGAAAAAGCTTCTCAGTGTACCAAAAGGAAGTTTTAGACATCATCATCATCATCATCATATCGTGCTGGCAGCACGGATATCCCTGACCCTCTCTCGCCACTCCTCCCTATCGTTCATCGCGCTAGGCAGGTCTTCAGGACAACAACCTGTATCCTCACATAGCTGCTGAATGTACGTTCGTGCTGGTCGTCCTGCTTTTGCGCGGCCATGTGTGGGGATCCATAAGAGTACATCTCTTATGAGTTCATCTCTGCTTCTCCAGCAATGTCCTGCATGTCTGGTTCGCCTAACTTGAATAGTTTTCGTGATAGGGGGCAGGTGGCCGTACAGTTGGTGTCTTGTGGGGTGTTGCTGCCAGGACTTGTTCAGGATTGCACGCAGCATTCTTATGTAGTTGCCATCTAGTTTCTTCTCCAGCCGTTTTGTTAGCATCCATGTAGTGCATCCATATAGCAGTATCAATGTGACCGCTGCCTGGAAGAAACTGCGTTTCATTTTATCGGTTAGGTCTGATTTCCATATAGTCGATAGTCTATTGATAGCTGTCAATGCTTTCGTTAACCTCGTTTCGATGTCCTTTTCGGTTGATTCAACGCTGCTTCCTAGGTACGTGAATTTGTCTACTAGTTCAAGAGGGGTTCCTTTTAGAGTGGAGATGTCCCCCGTTTGGTTATAGCACATATATTCCGTTTTGTGTGCATTAACATGGAGGCCTATGCTTGCTGCTGCTCGTTCCAAACTATGCAGAAGTGTTTCGGCTTGGTCAGGTGTATTTGCCAGTATCGCTATGTCATCGGCGTAGTCGGCGTCGGTAATTGTTGTTGCGGAGTATCTTCTGCTTCTTTTCTTCGTCAGTTCGAAGCCATTCTCTTTGATTTTGTCAATCGATGTTCTAAGTACGTAGTCTAGAGAAATGATAAAGAGATACGGAGCCAGCGTGTCCCCTTGTAGTACTCCTGCTACAATGTCGAAGTATTCTGTGTCTCCATCTGGTGATCGTACTTTTACTTTAGTGTTTCTATAGAGAATCGTTATTGCCGCTACGGTTTCTTTAGGTATGCCGTACGCTAGTAGGATTTGTTCCATCTTTCCTCTGTGAATGGAGTCGAAAGCCTTGGTAAAGTCGACAAATATTAATGTCGCTTGTAGGTTCTTTGCCCGTACACCTTCAAGGATTCTGCGGATGGTTAATATTTGTGAGGTCGTGGATCTATTTCTTCGGAAGCCATTTTGGTTTTTTTCTAAGTATGTTGTCGATTTTGGGTTCTATTCGGTTTCGTAGTAGGGCATTGTAGATTTTGGCAGCTATGGATGTAAGTGTTATGCCTCGGTAGTTTTTGGCTAATCCGAGGTCCCCCTTTTTAGGGAAGGGGAGTATGCATCCCTTCGTCCATCTATCTATCGGATTTTGATTGTATACTGCGTTGCAGTGTCGGAGCAGTATGTCGTCGAATTGTCTGGTCTTCCATACTTCCGGGGGAATTTCGTCCAGCCCTGCAGCTTTCCTATTTTTAATTTTTCTGAGAACCGAGTCGAGTTCTTCTTGTGTGAACGGTCCAAGTTTAATGTCTAATTGTTTGCTAATTATTCTGGTGATTGGTTCATGCGTTATTTTTGGTGGGTTTCCAAGTAAGTTTTCGAAGTGCCGTTTCCACAGTTTTATTCTTTCTTGTAGGATTTTTCTTCAATAATTATATTACGTATAGTACATCTTTTATTTTTGCATTTTGTTGTTTTGTTTGGTTTGGTTTAGTTTGGTTTTATGGTATATTAACCATTGATGGTTATTTAATGCCAAATTTTGATTTTACATATATATTAAATATATATATTTACCAACCCTTCAACTCAGGCAGGATATGACACAAGGTCAATTTTTAAGCGGAGTTTAGCAGGTTTACATTCAGAGTTTTCCTTCTCCTAGACTAGTTGCCTCACCAAGGCTGAAGAAACTAGTCTGTCCAACTATTTGCCCATAGCTGGAGGGAGATTAATTGGATTCATACCTTTCCCAAGGGTATTAGTGCTATATGAAATGCAATGAGTCTCCTCTAGGATTTGAACTTGTGTCGCCGTGTCTATTTCCCACGACGATAACCATTACACCACGAGCACCTCCAAAATATATTAGATATATGATTTCTAAACACATTTTTCATATCAAAAGATCAAACAGATCTATTTCTGACAATTCAATTTAGCATGTCAAAGTTAGATGGTTCCAAGTATTGCTATGTATGTATAACTAAAAAATCAGTAATATTTACATACAGTTAAGTGATCAAACAGTTTTATTTCTAATAAGTCATTTGTTTGCACTCAGTTTATTTGTCAAAGAGTTTTAATTGATCCATAGATAGGACCCGATCAGATGCTACTACTCTGGGCCCGAGTGGACTTGGGAGCAATGGCTATAAAAGGGTACTCAGCATTCCCCAAAGCTCCAGCATTAATGGAGAGTCACCATCAGATTGTTTAGTGTCATATCCAGGACACTCATTGGAGGTGGGAACTTACCCCTCTGCAGAGATGCAGTCAGTGTATTCTGCACCCACGGCTGACTGGGCTGCAACAGGATGTGTGTTTCCAAAATTTAGATAAGTTTAGTGTGTGTTTTAAATTCTTTTGGCAGTCACTTGCTTTTAATTATTTTTCTTGTGTCAAATATTTTTGTCCATTCTATCATTGTTTTTAAGTCATCCAAGTTTTCTTGATGCTTCTTTGAATAGTTCTGTTTTTTTTGTTGTATGTTAAAACATAAGCTAAGGTATTTTTGTTGTTATGTTTTTAGGATTTGTCGTTGCTTTAGAGGTATCTTTTTTTCTGATTTGAATCAGTAATCAATTAATAGCGGGTTCTGCTTGGTTCGAAGCAAACTTGCTGGAGGTTTTTGTTGGTGACTATGGTGCTGATCCAAAAGGCCAGGGAGTAAGGGATGAATTTTATACAACTTTTGAGGTGATAGCTCTTGAAATGGCAGTATTGTTGGATGTCTATGGCTTTGTGGAAAATATCTGTGATAATTTGGCCATTTTAGTTTTGAATGAGGATGTTTACAAATGGTAGTCCTTAAAAATTATGTAAACATAATTGATGTGCTATATAGTAATTATTTACAAAGCTTGGTTTAGTTGTGGTACAAGGCCACATATATGGGACATCTAGTGAGGAACCATGGTTTGAGAGTTCACCAATGGTCCTGGAGACCAGGGTTCAATCCCAGGTCGAGGCATACCAAAGACTTAAAAAATGGTACTTGATGCTGTATTGCTTAACACTCATCATTATAAGGTAAGGATCAAGGGTAAAGTGGAGCAATCCAGGGAATGGAATAGTGCCCTCTCCTACAACTCGGTGTAGTAGCAAATGAAAAGGGAGCCCTCGGGTCACCCTCAACTAAGATTGCCAACTAGTGAGGAACTCACAAGCAATGATTTGTTACTCCAGTTTACTATTACACAATGCAAGGTACCCATGTATTATATATTAAGATTTAGGAAGATTGAATAAATTGAATTATGCAAGTTAATGATGACCCTGAAAATCTAAATTATCCCTTGTAACACTGAGTAACCTTGCTAATAACTCAAATCAATCAGAATATTTATAAATCATTATTTCCCTTCTTCCCATCAAAATTTTTTTTTAAATTACAGATATTATTTCTAGTTCATTACACTTTGCAAATTTAGATTCGTTTGGCCATTTGATAAAATTGTTTGTTTTGAAATATCGGTTTTATGAGACATTTTGGGGAAATTTTCTCTTTTTTTTTTTCTGCTTGTTTTTATACAACCCAAGCTGGAACCAAATACTGAAAACATGGCCTGCATAGTAAAGATAAAAATCCAGTAATTCACTTGACAAAATCTAATTTGATTTTCCTAATGGCAGTTCTTCTTTGCCCTCCCTGCAACTCTTTCTCTTCTTCCCTTTCAACCTTTCTCTTTTTTCACTCTCTTCCTCTTTCTTCTACCCTCTTTCTTTCATTCTCTCTTTCTATAATTTCTCTCTCTCTTCCTCTTCTTTTCTATCCCTTTCCGCCTCTCTTTCTTTTTCTTTACTCACTCTTTCTCTTTCTTTCACCTTCTCACTTTCTCTCTTTTCTTCTATCTTCCACAATTGTATTTTCTTCATTTAGATTTTCTTCTTTCTACATCTTCCTTTTGCTCTTTTACCTGCAATATTCAGTAAAAGTGAGGAAAAAATCTAAATTGAATTACATTATTTTATTTTATACAATTTATATATATATATATATATATATATTGTTATTAATGTTACAATTATTATTATCATTATTATTATTATTATTATTCTATTTTCCTAATTTGGAACATCTTTCTGTTTCTGTCTCTGTTTTGAAATTTCCTTAATAACCAAATACCAAGCTCCAAATATTTCACTATTCAAAACAATTTTTTCACATGAATATTGGTTGGATTTACAGCATGTAGGGTTATTTAATTCCAATATCAGTCGTCTTTTTTTGTAAGCAATTAGGAGATAACAAATAATAATAATAATAGTAACAATAATAATAACAATAAATTAAGATCTGCCAGAATACTGAGAAGAGTCCTGGAGACTTGAGGAAACTTGCTGTTATTCAAACCATCAGTGAGAAACCATCAGCTAATGCTGGTATGAAAAACTCTAATAATAATAATAATAATAAATCAAAGAAAGCAAAAAGAAGAGTAAGTACTTAGACCCTGCCAGAGAACTAAAAAACCTATAGAACATGAAGGTGATAGTGATAGCATTTGTAATTTGTGTACTCAGAACAATCTCTAAAGGCTTGGTAAAGGGACTGGAAGATAAAGAAATCAGAGGATGATCAAAGACCATCCAGTCTATAGCATTATTAAGATCAGCCAGAATACTGAGAAAAGTCCTGGAGACTTGAGGAGACTTGCAGTCACTCAGCCACCAGTGAAAGAAAATTATCTAGTGCTTGTGTGAAAAACTTGAATAATAACAGAATAGCCAAATAAATAAATAACACAGAAAAAGACTGACAAAGATTTGAAGAAGGCTCTTAGACAGAAATACACCTGGATTCACTTGGAGCAATACTCAAAAAAGTACTGAATTCGAAAACGCCAAGCTATGATAGTATACATGGATTCTGGTTTTAAAAAATTCACTTATATTCACAACAGACTGACTCTGGAAATGAATAAATGCTTGGAAGAAACTTATACCCAGATGGGTAACCCAAGGAAAGACCACCCTAATCCAAAAAGACCCTCTAAAAAGGAACTGCACCTATCAACAACTATAGACCGATAACATATCTACCTATGAAGAGGAAAATCCTAACAGCATAGATTAGGGAAGAAATTTATAACTTGCTTATAAACGGCAGACTATTTCTCAAAGAACAGAAAGTTTGCCATGAGATGAACAGGCGATTTACTGTAAATTGATCAATACACCCTCAAGAAGAGCTAAATGAGCTGGAAAAATGTAGATATGATGTGGATTGACTTCAATAAAATAATACAATAAGGGCCTGTAAAGTTGGATAATAGACTGTTTCAAAATGTATGCAATATCAGACAAAGTCAAAAAGTTCATCATTTCCCCAGTCAGCTGGTGCTGTAGAATACACCAATTGCACCTCTGCAGAGGGGTAAGACCCCCTCCCAAAGAGTGTCTTGGATATGACACTAAACAATCTGATAGTGAGTTTCCTGTGATGCTGAGGCTTTGGGCAATGCGGATCACCCCTTTATTGCCATTGCTCCAAGTTCCACTCTGGCCCAGAATAGTAGGACCTCATAGGGCCCTCTCTATGGATTAAATAGAACTAACTGTATACTTATGCTAAACTGAATTGTTGGATTTAGAACTTTTTGACTAAACTGAATAGCTTGAAATAGAAATGTTTTTGAGATTGAGACTGTACTTAAATTTAAACTGCATGCTTATGCTAAACTGAATTGTTTGAAATGTAACTGTTTTTCACATCGAAACTGTACTTACACTAAACTGAATTGTTTAATATATAACTGTTTTGACATTTTACTGTGTGTAAACAAAACCTCTACTTATACTAAATTGAATTAGCTGAAATAGAACTGTTTGACTAACCTGAATAGCTTGAAATAGAAAAGTTTTTGACGATTAAACTGTACTTACATTTAAACAGTGTGCTTATGCTAAACTGAATTGTTTGAAATAGAACTGATTATTTGCTTAAAAATGGATTTGGCGTTAAATAACCTACAAAGGTTGATATGCCATAAAACCCAACAAACCAATCAACCAACCAACAAAAAGTTCATCATGAAAACCATGAAAAACAGGAAAGTGAAATTGACAGAGAGAGGGACAACTTTAGCTGAGGTGAAAATCTAGAAAGGTATCTTCCAAGGAGATGCGCTTTCACAATTACTAATTGTAATAGTGATGATGCCACTCAATTAAATACTTAGAAGCGGGTGTCCTCATGGTGTAATAGTTAAATCGTTGGACTGCGGAATGGGAGTAAGCGAGTTTGAACTCCAGTTGCGCAATTATGTTCACTTTCGGGCAAATACCCTTGGGAAAGGTATGAACCTCCCAAATCCTCTTAGCTATGGGTTAAATAGTACCACTACTGTTCTTCTAGGAGAATGTCTTTGGCATTAAATAACCTTCAAAGGTTGATATGCCATTAAACAAAGAAATCAAACCAAATACTTAGAAAATGCACATGTGGCTACAAATTTAATAAATCACAAGAAAAATTTAACTTCTAAATGTACATGGATGACATCAAGCTGTTTTCAAAAAACAAAAAAGATTTGGAGACTCTATTACAAACAATAAAAATTTTAAATCAGGATATAGAGATAAATTTGGTATGGAAAAATGTGCTATGCTAATAATGAGGAGTGGAAAAAGACAGCAGAAGGAATAGAACTACCAAATCAAGAAAAAATCAGAACACTTGGAGAAGAAGAAACTTACAAGTGATTGAGAATATTGGAAGTGGACACTATCAAACAAATGGAGATGAAAGGGATAAACACGTGGCTGGTCTCCCTTGTAAGATGCTTTGGACTATTCTTAACTTAGACGAGGGAAGAACTTCAACAAATGGACCAGACAAAAAGATGACATAAACAGATTATATGTATGAAGAAAAGAAGGAGGAAGAGGACTCACCAGCATAAAAGATAGTATAGAAGATGCATCAATATAACAATTTGAAGACGACATAAAAAAAGAGCAAAGAAAAAAGCAACGAAAGACTAAATACAGCAACCAGAAACAACACAGGCATCATGATACTATTTACCAACCCCTCCGCTCAGAAATTTCTTATTTTTGGGTATTTCTGAAAATTTTCTTTATCATATTTACCCAACCCCTCCGCTCGGGCAGGATATGACACAAAGTCAATTTTTAAGCGGAGTTTAACAGGTTTGAATTCAGAGTTTTCCTTCTCCTAGACTAGTTGCCTCACCAAGGCTGAAGAACCTAGTCTGTCCTATTATTTACCCATAGCTGGCGGGAGAATAATTGGATTCATACCTTCCCCAAGGGTATTAGTGCTATGTGAAATGCAATCAGTCTCGTCCAGGATTTGAACTAGTGTCGCCGTGTCCATTTCCTACGACGATAACGACTACACCACAGGCACCTTCACATGATCATGATGATCAGTTGAATAACAATAACTAAGAAATAGAAATGGGAAGAAAAACAGCAATAGGAATGTTTCAAATGACAAACTGGCGGAATCTCACATTAGAAGACTTGGACATGGTTAAAAAAAGGGAAACCTTAACAGAGAAACTGATTCTCTTCAAACAGCAGAACAAAACAATGCTATGCAAACCAACAAGCCTAATGAGCAGAGTGTTTGCCAATGGTCCAGGAGACCGGGGTTCAATCCCAGGTCGAGTCATTCCACAGACTTAAAAAATGGTACTTGATGCCACCTTGCATAAGACTCAGCATTACAAGGTTAGGATCAAGGGTAAAGCGGAGCAATCCAGGGAAAGGAGTAGCGCCCTCACCTACACCTCAGTGTAGTAGCTATTGAAAAGGGAGCCTTTGGGTCACCCTCGACTACTTTACTTAATTTTACTTAAATAGCAAGTGTAGGTTTATGTAGTGACAGAGACGAAATGATTTATCACATGATAAGTGAACACAGTAAATTAGTGCAAAAAGAGTATAAGACTAGACACGACTGGGTGGGGAATGGGATCTTCTGGGAATTGTGTGAGAAATTTAAATTTGACCATACAAAATATTATATGAACAACCCAGAATCCATCCTGGAAAAGGGGACACACAAAATTCTCTGGGGATTTTTGGATACTAACAGATCACCTAATCTTAGCCAGAACACCAGATCTAGTGATCGAAAAATAATACAAACAAACAAACAAAAAGCAATATAACCCATTGAAAATAATTTCTTGAAAGCCTTTTTATTACAATTCAATTAGGTTATCATTTTATGATAGCAAGAGCAACATAGATTTGGTAGAATAATGAAAGTACACAGTGAGACTCAAACTCACATTTTTTGCTTGAGTGAAGACATACCAGGTGTCTGACCAACTGAGGTTCAATATGCCATTAGCTTACAGAATCTCAAATCAAACCTATATACTCATCCTTTATTGTGTTCCTCAATCTCTCGGTGCTATATTGTTTTTTTACATGAGTAGTATTGATAACATCTTTTATTTATTCATTTTTATGTAAAGCATGTCCAATTTGCCTTGAGGGAAGTCTAATTAAATGCACTAATTACTCTGCTTTATTAACTGAGTTATAACTAGCCTTTAATTGATAGAAGCTAAGACCAAACTTATAAACTTATACCTTATTTTGTTTCTCAATTTCTCTGTACTAAATTTATTGTTAATTTTTACATTAGTATTAATATTAACTTTTATTGAGTAATATTAATAATCATTTCAAGTCAAAATTATGCTTAATAATGTTTGATAATATACTATCTAAAATAAATGAATATAATAATTAATTAAATGTTTTATAATAATAACAAAATAAATAATTATCAACAAAAAATGTTGTCTTCATTCATCCCACCTTTTCCAGACCCCACATACATTAAACCAGTAACATCTATTTCTCTTAATTCTTAGGACTATCTTGAGGCTTTTTTATGCACTATAATTAAATTAGAGCAATTGTTTTCTCTCAAATGTTGGCATTTAATCTAACAAAATTGGTCTCCATACCAGTACAGTCAATATAGTCAAAATTGCTCTCAGCCTTTTTTTTGTCAGTATGTTAGTCTGACTGACAAAATTTTTCTTAATTGTTCTGCCAATCTGTGTCTCAGTAGCCTAACACAATCAGTATGATTTTCAAGCAATTTGTCTCTCAGTCTGCATTCTTTATATTTGTCTTTATGTTTTTACTCTCTGGATATATGTCAATGTACTGTATTTAAGCAATATGTCTAGTAGAATATTTGACTGGACATCTTTCTCATCAATAATATTTAGCAATGAGAAAGAAGACAGTTTGAAAAATCAGAATGATATGTTTTGATAAGGGTCTATCATCACCAGAATAAAACTGAATTTTTGTACTTGTCTTTAATTGGAATCATTTTAAGATGAGGCTTCTTAATCTGAGAATTAATTTTTATTTATTGCGGACTTTTTGTCCTCATCTTGGTAGTTTTTTT
Organism: Sepioteuthis lessoniana; assembly: GCA_963585895.1. Classification (NCBI taxonomy): domain Eukaryota; kingdom Metazoa; phylum Mollusca; class Cephalopoda; order Myopsida; family Loliginidae; genus Sepioteuthis; species Sepioteuthis lessoniana. Next base: position 26,973 of record CAUZXS010003570.1, read on the forward strand.
GGGTTTTTTTTGTTGTTTCTTCTTTCACTACGTTTCGGCCAAATTTTACCTCTGGCCTTCTTCAGGTGATTTACCGCGACCTCGGATAGGAATGCTAAGTCTTGTAACCGTATCCCCAGTAATTACTGCCAAGTTGTTGTCTATTGCACCACGTTTTTGACCAAGTAAACCTCTGACCAGCTTGGGTAGGATTTGAAACCGCTATCTTCTGACAATGTTCACCAGGAACCGTAGAGACTCAATGCCTCTATCCGCTGCACCACGGGCCCCGAAGGGCGATCAAGGATGGATTTTTTTTTTTTTTTTTGGTCTTATAAATCCTTATCTGGTCTTCCAGAGTCGGGTCCATACCGAATTTTTTTTGTACTTGCCTTTAATTGGAATCATTTTGAGATGAGGCTTCTTAATCTGAGAATTAATTTTTATTTATTGCAGACTTTTTGTCCTCATCTTGGTAGTTTTTTTTTTTGTTTTTTTTTTCCAAAAATGAATTTTGATGATACAATAAGAAAAGTGTGATTTTATTTTTAGTAAGAGTTTCAGTCAGATCTACAAATTTTTTTTTTTTGTTTAGTATCCCACATTCTTTGAGGATCAATTCAGAAGGGATATATTGTATAAACCTGGACACATGTTGACTGCAGGAGACTCATGGATTAAAGTGCTTTCTACACATCATGTGATAAATAGTTCTTGTATTAGAAATGCATATTTTTTATCAATGTTTTGGTATCCCTAAATTGTAGTATATTTCATATGGTTAGTTTTACAATGTCTGCATGCATAGACAAGGCCAATAATAGCCTCAGTTTCTGTAACTAGTGTCACACAGACAACAGACTATTCAAATTCTTTTGTAAGAAGGGAAATGCTGCTGCCAGATGGAATCCTTGGCATCAGATTCACCATTTTTTTCTCTTTTTTTTCTTTGTTACATCCTGTCTATAGACAAAAGCACTGCTGATGGAGTTTAAAAGATACTATACTTTAATTTCTAACTGATGCCTGCAGAAAGTTGGTTAGTTGGTTGTTTGGGTTTCATGGCATATCAACCTTTGTAGGATATTTAATGCCAAATCCATTTTTATACAAATAAACAATTCTATATCAAACAATTCAGTTAAGCATTAGTACACAGTTCAATTGTCAAAAACATTTCTACTTCAAGCTATTCAGTTTAGTCAAACATTTCTAATTCCAGGACACTTGTTGGTGGGGGAGGTCTCATCCCTCTGCAGAGATGCAGTCAGTGTATTTTGCATCCCCAGGCAACTTGGCAAGCAGAAAGTTGGTTAGCATGCTGTTTATTTTTATTTCAAAATTTTGTCTGTATATCTGTGTAATAGCTATCAGCATGGAAAGCAAAAATGATTAACTTGTTCTAAGTCTCCTTTAGATCAGTCTGCATTCACCTCACACTAATGTCCTTCACCCCACGATTATGATTGGTTGGTTGGTTGAGTTTTATGGCATATCAACATTTGTAGGTTATTCAACACCAAATACATTTTTACGTAAATAATCAGTTCTATTTAAAACAGTTCAGTTTAGCATGAGTACACAGTTTAATTATCAAAAACATTTCTATTTCAAACTATTCAGTTTATTCAAGCAGTTATATATAACAATTCAGTTTAGTGTAAGTACAGCTTCAATGTGAAAAACAGTTCAATTTCAAACAATTCAGTTTAGCATAAGCACACAGTTTAAATCTAAGTACAGTTTAATTGTGAAAAACATTTCTATTTCAAGCTATTCAGTTTAATCAAACAATTCAGTTTGGCATTCATACAAGGATCATTAAATAAGTTTCTAGACTTTTTTCATATGGGCACTTTTATTGATAGTACACACATGAAACTCTATTCCCCTTCGAAGTAATCTCCTCCAGCTGCAATGCACTTGTTGTACCATTCCAACAACTTCTGGAAGGCCCGATGTAAGTCCTCTTGTGTGAGCACGTCAATGACCTTTGTCACAGCCTTTTTCATCTCCTCAATTGTCTCATAATGACTGCCTCTGATCTTAAAGAATAAGCAAAAGTCACAGGGAGCAAGGTCTGGACTATAGGGAGGCTGAGGATCTGTCTTGATACCCATCTTGGTCAAATAGTCTGTGACATCGATGGAGTTGTGAACTGGTGTATTGTCCTGCTGGAAATGCCACTGAGCCAATTTGAAGAGTGCTGGCCTCTTCCGACGGAATCTCTTCCTGAACTCCCTTAAAACCTCAACATAGCAACCCTAAACCTAACCCTTTGGCCAATCAAATGTGTTGTATTGACTTCCTTACTCCTCCCTCACTTCTCATCATCCCTCACAGACTCCCTGCCTTCCTTGAATCTCTTATGCCACTCAAAAACTGATGCTCGATTTATGCAAGATGGTCAAAAAGCAGTCTGAAGTATTCCCTACGTTTCTGTGGCATTTTTTTCCAAGTTTAAAACAGAATTTTATTGCATATCGTTCTTCTAAAGTGTCCTCATGTCCAGATTGCATTTTTGAAATTTACCGGCTGTGACAATTGGGCTTTAGTAGGGTGTATTCCAATTGCTGCTGTAGCTGTTGATTTGAACCTGAAATCATAAAAATTGGTCAGTCATCTCATAAGATATATAGCAATAAGATACTGAATTTTCAAGAGTCTATGACAATTTTAAATGCCGGTACAAAAAAGTCTGGAAACTTATTGAATGCACCACATATGCCGTTAGTTCTATTTAACCCATAGATAGGACCCTTATCAGGTGCTACCACTCTGGGCAAGAGTGGACCTGGGAGCGATGGCAATAAAGAGGTACTCCGCATTGCCGAAAACTCCAGCATCACTGGAACCTCACCATCAGATTGTTTAGTGTCATATGCAGGACACTCTCTGGCGGGGTTTTACCCCTCTGCAGAGGTGCAGTCAGTGTATTCTACAGCCCCAGCCAACTGGCCAACATGATCATAAAGAAGATAGCAGAGTTAATTGAGTTCCCTTGCCATTGTGGTAGGTTAATGGTATAAGAGGACTATAGGGGACTAATGTTAAGAAAGAAAACAGAATTAAGACAAGTGCTACAAAGATAGAGAAGTTTTATTTATTGATGGATCTGAAAACTAAGAAATGAAATTGTTCTTGTGTTAAGTCACTGTGGGTAGCAGTGAATTTTCAGCCAGTATGTAGAGTCTTTAGGCTATTGTCCAAGTTGACAGTCGTAACTTGATACAGTTCACCCATAGGTCAAGCAAGCTTGGGTTGCTATGACTCTGAGACACAGTTGTATCGTCTTGTCTGGGTTACAAGTAAACGGTCCAGAGGTGCCTTTGAAAAATGTTCTGACTTTATTTGTGAAGATAACGCACTAGCACATTAGCTCCATGAAGAAAGTGACCAGATATTTTTTGTACACCTGATTGATCAAAAAATTTGTTCAAATGTTTTGATTTTTTCAAGTTGAGTCTTGAATTTTCTAGAACATGTGTGTGGACGTTTTTAGGTCTACAATTGCACCAAAATTGATCTGTTATTTCTAGAACTTTCTTTGATGAGGAAATTGCATCATTTCCTATAGATCAAACCTGGACTCAAATTCTATAGAAGTCCACAGAAAACCACTCCACTATCACTTCCCAAAAAAGTCATGATAATATAATGTTTACTGATAGAGGAAGCTGTGGAGAACCATTGCCTAAGTCCCAAATGAACAAAGCACTTACCATTACATTAACTTTATTTTACCTTACAGACAATAAATCAAGTAGAATCAATATCTTTGTCAACACTTGTGTATCAGTTGATAGGTCTTTCAGTTTATTAATAATATTCCCTGCCTTGGTGAGGCAACTAGTCTAGGAGAAGGAAAACTCTGAATTCAAACCTGTTAAACTCCGCTTAAAAATTGACCTTATGTCATATCCTGCCCGAGCGGAGGGGTTGGTAAATAGGATTAGTAATATTCCTATTTGGCTATTATGGATGCAGAATGTGTATGTTGCATCTGTGTGTTTGATGTGTCAGTAAAATGAAAACAATTCCCAAAATAAAGAAGCTAACAGACTGTTTCTTTTCATATAGTAGTTTTATTTCATATTCTTTGGAAAAAAGTCCTTGAGGTATTTAACATCCAGTTCCTTTGCATGTTGGGCAAAGGTAATTCACAGACAAGTGCCTGACCAAGTCAACTTTTCAATGAGTTTAGATGCTTGCGTGTGGCTTTGATATCTCCAGGTCCGGGGGGGGGGGGCTGCTAAGAAATGAGTCTCTTCCTTGAGAGAAGCTGGAGGTAAAAAAATGAACAGACAAAAAAAAAGGCAGAGTGTAGCTCTTGACTAGAAATTTGGAACCCAGGAATCAGGGGACTAATTTCCTTTGCATGATGGGAAAATGTACATTTATATTCTTTATTTTTATCCTTTTACTTAATTTAATTTTAAAAATTTTTATTCTATTTTCAAAATTTCATTTCTTGTTCAATGTTTTTATTCATTTCTATACTATCTATCGTATGCTTTGTCAGTGGGTAAGGCCTTGAATGTGCTGATTGTATCCCCACCTCCATCAAAGAAGTGTTCTGATGATGAGGTTCCAGTTCTAGAGACTTGAGTAATGTGGAGTACACTTTCATTAGCATTACTCCCAGGTCCACCCTGACCGGAAGTAGTAGTACCTGTTAGGATCCCATTTATGGGTCAAATAGAACTATTTGAAAATTAATAGTATTAGATAGAATACTTCATACCATATAGGCATAAATTATTTATATTAAGAATAGTTACTTGAAGCCATAATTTGGTGGAGAATTTTTATTGTGTGTTGGCTAACATGTTGGACTGTGATATTGTAGCAAGCGAGTTGGAACTCTAATTGTACTTTAATAGCAGAATTGGAGATCCAAATCACTTTCAGATAAATATCTTAAGGAAAGGTATGAACCCACTTATCTCCCAATCTATGGGTCAAATAGTACCACAAATGTTTGTTATATACAAGCATGTGGTTGCAAGAAAAATAAGACTGACAAGAAGATCTAGTTTATTTTGTTTATTGAATAAATAAAATAAACAAGTGAATGAAATATCTAGCCAGTTGACAGGCGTTTATCTGGTTGACAGCGAGCGGTTGCTTTGATCTGGTCTGACGGTGTTGTGGGGTGATGCTCTCAGCGACGGTTGAGGATTCAACTGCTCTTGTGACCTCTGCTTGTCCTATTTATTTGCTACCGACTTCAAACACCGGCTCCAAAAATACTATTTGTGGAAAAAAAATGATTGGTTGAAAAATAGACCTTTTTTATTACTGAGAATTTGCTGGGGATTTTTTAATAGACTGTGTGGAACCTAAGCACAGAAGCCATGATTTTCTCAGTTTGACACTGGCCATTGTTGGGTCAACATCTGGTAGCTGTTATTTTCTTCTGAAGTGTCGATGTCTGTCGGTCTGTGTTTTGTGTGTTTTAGTAGTTAGGTGTGTGAAGAGTTAAGTGGGTGAATCAAAAGAGATCTGATGTATTTTACTATAACATGTTCTTCTACAAGGATGGATTTGGCCTTAAATAACCCATGAAGGTGGATATGATAAAAAACAAAGAAACCAAACAAAACTACTGGAGCTGTAATTTTTTACTAAGGATTATTATTATAAGCAGCTTAAAACCATAGATTTGAGCAAATTATTTGTATTAGATAGGAATACTTGATATCACATAATCATGTGCAAAAATCTTCTAAGAAACAACTATACAAAAAATCTAAATATGAATATTACAATGAAAGTGACACCTTAACCTCTAGGAATAATATAACCCCAGAGGAGTTGACATTCCATTCACATCAATAAACAAATCAATTATAATTTTTAAAGAATTCATTCTTTTTTTTCATCTTATTTCTTATTTTATTTTAATATTTTTTTCTGTATCAGCACAGTATGGATATATCTACATGCATCTCAAGATAGTTTTATATGATTTAAATGTTTGTCATTTGGTATATCTTTTTATATATACATCATTCGGTAAATTTATCTTTCTGAGTATTCGTCATATCCATCAGTCCGTGTGATTATCCTTCTGAAATTGAAACTCTGGCTATCTGTCATCTTGCTTGATAACTGTTCTGTGGAGCAGGAGAGCCTGCAGGGTCATCTCATATATTGTGTGAGTTGCACAACCTCCAATTCACAATGTAAATGATGAAAGACACCAAGATGACCCTATAGGTCATCTCCTTTTCCTTAACCTATGACTTTGGTTCTATTTATAAGTCTTCTTCCTGACAGAGGGTCAAGGATATTTCAGTCGAGACGAGGTTTAAGAGTTCAAGTTAATGAGCATACACACACACGATTGTTGCTCCAAAATTCCTCCCTTTTAATTCCATAGAAATTACGGCGTGTAAGGGAAGCATAATAGCATCTTGGATAGAGCAAGATTTCAGCTACTAACCACAATTCTTCAACAAAATCAAAAATGTGTAATTCTTATCAAGCAGGATGTGACAGAAGTTCTCTTTTTACAACTGGATTGAATTCAGTTTTTCTTCTTTAAGTCAGGTTACTATGCCAAGGTAAAAGATTTCAGTCTGCCCTACTATTAACCATACTTTTCCCAAGCATATTAGCGCTCTCTGAAATGTAAACAGATTTGAACTGGGCTCAGTGTATACATATTCTATGAAGACAACAGTTATGTCATGAGTGTCTTCTCAACCATGAACGAGTAACCGCATGCCACATTAGTAAAAATCTCCACCACCAGAAGCAATAAGATTAGTTTAGTTTTAGTTTGGTTTGAGTTTATAGCCTATCATTGTAGATTATTTAATACTAAATCCATTTTATACATATAAGCAGTTCTATGTAAAGCGATTCAATTTAGCATAAGCATGCAGTTTAAAATGTCAAAAACAGTTCTATTTCAAACTATTCAGTTTAGTCAACAACGTCAAATTGTTCCAAGTATTGCTATATATCACTAACAATTCAATTAAACATCAGTCAATTATCTACACACAGTTAAATGTAAAAACAGTTCTATTTCAAACAATTCAGTTTAGCATAAGTACACAGTTTAGTTCTATTTGACCCATAGATAGATGCTACCACTCCAGGCCAGAGTAGACCTGGGAGGGATGGTACTCAGCATTCCTCAAAGCTCCAGCATAACTGGAGCCTGACCATCAGATTGTCAGGACTCTCAATGGGGGAGTCTTACCCCTTTGCATAAATGCAGTTGGTGTATTCTACAGCCCCAGCCAACAGCAATATGAATCTCATTAAGAGAAAAATGTTGTGCTCATAGTCCATTTTTCACCAGTCTTATTTATGCAAATGAATGGATGTAGAAGCTCTTCAGAGGTTTACAGCTATGTTGAATGAGTTATCACTTGTATCATTGTTGACATTCTTGAAATGCCTTACCCACTGCCTAACTGTGTTCACATTCACTGTCTGGTTTCATGAAATTTAGCAAGCGTCAATGAATGTCAATGGTGCACTTTTTTCTGAACTAAAGAATTCAATGACACACCTCTGCTTTCATGTCAGTTGGCATTTTGCCAGACAGCCACACAACTGCTATCTGTAACAAAGTGATATAAATCATGGGTTATATACTCTATATATTAACATTAAAGGGTTTCTGGCATCCCTCATAAAGACACTGGACACTATTGTGAGGGGGGCAAAAATATACTAACTAAGTAGTCACCACAAGCAGAAGTTACCTTCTTCATGCCACTGGCAAGTATTGTATTTTGTTAATGTTATAAAGATTTGCATTTTATTTCCAACCTCAGTTTTGGTTATTTCTTATTCAGTAACGTTTTTGTTAGATTTCAATAGGATATTTGTTGGATGGTCAACCTCTACTGTCATACCACCAACACCTACTGGTGATGCTCTCAGATCACAAAATAAAATAGGAGGCATAATTTTCAGAGTATCTGACTTAAAAGCATAAAATTCAAGTTCTTGTTCGTCAATGGATAAAATGCATAGGCAATGGTAGTAAAGTAAAGTTGGCGACCATAGTTGAGGGTAACCCGAAGGCTCCCTTTTAGATAGCTACTGCACCAAGGTGCAGGGGAGGGCGCTACTCCTTTCCCTGGATTGCTCCACTTTACCCTTGATCCATACCTTATAATGCTGAGTGTTAAGCAAGGAGGCATCAAGTACCATTTTTTAAGTCTTCGTTATGACTCGACCTGGGATTGAACCCAGGTCTCCCGGGCCACTGGCAAACACTCTAACCGCTAGGCCAATGTCCAGTTAAATAGGCAACGGTAGATATTTAATAAAGAAGTTTGATGATTGAAAATGCTCTATCCAACATTGTTATTGTGCTCGATGAAAATAAATTGGAGGCATTACTTATGAAAACTGTATAAAAGTTTTATGGTGGGACTTATGGCATAATAGTCATTATCACTGGAAATGGACCTGCTGACCTGAGTTCAAATCTTGAACTAGGCTGTTTGCATTTTACATACACAATTACTCTCGGGAAAGGTATGCCAAATATTCTCCCTCCAGCTGTGGGTAATTGGTAGGGCAGACTGTGCTTTTTGACCTTTGTATGGCAACCAGTCCAGAAGAAAGAAAACTCTGAATTCAAACCCTACCTATAGAGACTATTCCAAAAACTTGCAAAGCAGATTATAGGATGTCTTCTTTTTTTCCAATGGTCTTGCGAGGGAAAATACTTAGCCAATGATGATGGGTATATGAAAAAATGATATTTTGTTGCTGAAAACTTGCTCTATCCAACAATATTATTGTACTTTCGATATCAATCATAGTTTCCTTGAAAATAAAAAGGACGCACTACATTTCAAGTGTCCTCAATATGACACTAAACAGCATCCAATGGTGAGGCTCTGGTTCTAGAGATCCTGGAAGTTTGGAGTACCTCTTCATGGCCATTATTCCCAGGCCCACTTTAATCTGACGTGGTAATACCTGTTTAGAGTCTCATCAGAGGGTCAAATAGATCTGTTTAAAAATGAATCACAATTAATAGGACCAGATGAAAAAAGTAACCTTTTAAGAAACTGAACAAAAAAGGTAATAATGAATGCAATTCTTTAACCTCTAGGTTAGTTGGTTGGTTGGTTGGTTGAATAGTTATTCTGTTTTACAGTGTATCAACCCTTTTTGGGTCAATTTAGTGCCAAATTAGGTCATTTTAATAAAATTTTCAAACAATTCAGTTTAGTATAAGTATAGTTTTTGTTTACATACCTTTAAATGTCAAAAATTAATTTCAAACAATTCAGCTTAGCTTAAGTATACAATTTAGTTCTATTTGACCCATAGATAGAACCCTATTAGGTACTACCCCACCAGGCCAGAGTGGACCTGGGAGCGATAGGCATAAAGGGGTACTCTGCATTCCCCAAATTTCCAGTGTTATTAGAGTCTTGCCATCAGATTGTTTAGTGTCATATCAAGGACACTCAATGGGGTTGGGGGCCTTACCCTTCTACAGAGGTGCAGTCAGGGTATTCTATGGTCCCAGCTGAGTGGGCAAGACACTTATTGGGTGAGTCTTACCCCTCTGAAGAGATGCAGTCAGTGTATTCTATGGTTCCAGCTGAGTGGGCAAGACACTTATTGGGTGTGTCTTACCCCTCTGAAGAGATGCAGTCAGTGTATTCTTCAGCTCCAGCTGAGTGGGCTATTTAACCTTTAGGCATGTGAACAGAACACAAGGTTTTGCTGATTGCTGGTAAAAATGCTGGGCCAATTATTATAGATATATAAAAAAAATGGTGTTTTGTAGCTGAAAACTTGCTCTATGCAATAGTGCTATTGCACTACATGCATCAGTGGTAGTTTTGACATTCCTTTCAAAACAACTTTTGTATATATTTTGTATATATTTTGCATCCTTTGCATTTTTCCTTAGATAAAACCTAACTACTACTATGATGTCTTAAAAGTAGTTTTAAAGTTCTTTCCATGATTTTATTCATGGACAGAAATTTGAGGTAAATATGAAAGTGGAAATGTAATATATGATGACCTGTTTAGATACAGTTTAAATGTGATGGTACTGTTGTGACAGCTGGCTATATACTGAGCAGTGACAACAGAAAGTGACATTATTTGGCCAAGAAACGTCAGATCAATAATTCTGTTTGTATTAATGTATCAGTTTCTTTCTTCTTTACTTTAAGCAGATGATCAACAAGAACAAAGCTCCGTCTTTTTTTTATCTTTTTCTTTTCTTCTTAAACTTTTCACTATTAGATTCTACCTGACAATTGTTTAAATTGCAGCAACAAATATGTTCACTGAGAAAGCTAAAAAAAAAAAAAAAAAAAAAAAAAAAATTACATTTATTTTCCTCTTTTTTTATTCTTTATTTTTTCTTAGTGAATTTACTCATAGATTCAAAAACTATTTCAATTGTGTGCAAAAAAAAAAAAAAAAAAAAAAATTCCCAAGAAATAACATAAAAAATGTAAAATGTGAACATTGAATTAACATGATTGAATATGAACGTAGAATAAACATGATTTTCTAACCTCTTGGGACAAAATAACAAGAATAAATTCTCATAAAACAACAGAAAAAAATGTAAACTATAAACATTGAATAAAGATGATTTTCTAACCACTTGGGGCAAAATAACGGGTTGACATGCTGTTAAAATCAATCAATAAATAATATTGTTCAAAAAATAATATTGTATTTATACCAAAGGAAAAAAAATTATTTATATTCAACAAAATTTTTAAATTTTTTATCAAGAACATAAATATTATTAGAAATGTTCCAAATTGATATATTGGATTTAATGGCATCTCAACCCATCTTGGATTGTTATTATTTAGAATATCCAGACTATTGACCCTCGTCTTTATTGTTAAACTCACAATGTTTTGACCAATATGGTCTCTCAGCCTTCTTCAGGTGTTTCATGTCAAACTCAGGAATCAACATGAAATCTCAAAATGAACCCTTTATTTGAACTACAGGGGTAGACTGTTCAAATTCTGTTAACCCTGATTGGGTACAAGTATTAAGTTATAGTAAGGATTCCTTGTTATTCTTACCTATTGTTGGGATTGAACCTGCAACCTCCAGATGATTTCACTCAGAAGCACTTTCCAACCTTATTCACTATGCTATGTATCTTCACCAGACAATTCAGAATTAATTTTTGGGATTTATAAACCCGATGTCTCAATCAACTCATGAGATACTCTTCTCCACAATCATATCAGATCTTTTTGTACCATAACTCATATCACAATTAAAAATTAAAATTTTTTTATCAAACCTTTTTAATTAATGGTTCCCAAATCATATTCATCTCTATACTTGGTAAACTCCACAGGTCACTGTAGCCTCACACGTGTGCCACTTCTTTGAGATGTCTTATCTTCCAGTGTTCTTCCCTGTCAATTATTTTGGCATGATCCCACAAGGGCAGATGGTTTCCTTTTCTTTCCATATATGGTCAGCTATACCTTACCAGTCAATTATTTTGTTGTATCTTGACCTTCGACCCGGCCAAATATGCCATTCCAAAGATTGAGTGGGCGATTGCGTGGGCGTTGAACTATTATATAACTCAGTCAAGACAAGAAATCAGAGAGTTGGAGTTAGAGACAAGATGCGGTAGGGAAAGCCATGCCAGGCCAAAGGAGCCCTCTGGGCCCCTGATTGAGTTAGGGTCCAGAGAAGTTGCTGATAAGATGTGGTAGGGAAAGCCACTTCCGGGTGAAGGGGACCTTAGGGCCCCCAGTAGTTTCGGAGACCCGTTGGTGACAAGATGTGGTAGAGGAAGCCAGCACTCAGCAGAAAGCTGAGCCCCCGGGCCTCCGGTTGAGCATCAGGATAACGAGAAAGACACAACGCTGATGGCCATAAGAGTGGGGGTCAATATATTGCAGTTCTGTTCGGTCTCCAACTCCCTCTCACAGTAAAACCCTGAGTAACCCTTTTCAAACCCTTACAATAAAGTGAGAGGTACATATTTTTCTAAAGAAGTCATCGCTCGTCATTATTCATTGCGTCAGTCTGTATCCAGCATATATATGTATATATGTGCATGAACATGTATATGTGTATATAAGCATATTTATTATATGACTATACAACAATTTTAGCTTGATCCCTCAAGAGCTGATGGTTTCCCTTTTCTTTCTATTTATGGTCAGCTATACCTGACTTTTCAACTTCTCCCCGATCTACTGTTTTCGGTGTTCCTTTCATTTTACTTTTTGTGGGCGGCATGTATATTCTACACTCTAGGGTTATTTTATGAGTAGCCTCCCCACGACCAAAGCAGATTATAGGATGTCTTCTTTTTTTCCAATGGTCTTGCGAGGGAAAATACTTAGCCAATGATGATGGGTATATGAAAAAATGATATTTTGTTGCTGAAAACTTGCTCTATCCAACAATATTATTGTACTTTCGATATCAATCATAGTTTCCTTGAAAATAAAAAGGACGCACTACATTTCAAGTGTCCTCAATATGACACTAAACAGCATCCAATGGTGAGGCTCTGGTTCTAGAGATCCTGGGAGTTTGGAGTATCTCTTCATGGCCATTACTCCCAGACCCACTTTAATCTGACGTGGTAATACCTGTTTAGGGTCTTATCAGTGGGTTTGAGATAAAAGAATTACATTCATTGTAAATTCATATTTACATTTTTGCAGTTGTTTCTTCATGGATATTTTATAATTATTATTGAATTTTTTTTTGCACAAAGTTATATGACATCAATTATTCTATTCCATATTAATGATTTTCAAACAGTTCTATTTTACCCATTGATGAAACTCTAATAAGTACTCTAGGTCAGAGTGAATCTGGAAGTAATAACTATGAAGGGTTTGGTTTGGTTTGGTTTGGTTTGGTTTCTTTGTTTAATGGCATATCAATTCTTTTTTGGTTATTTAATGCCAAAGCCATTCTCCTAGAAGAACAGTAGAGGTACTATTTAACCCATAGCTGGGAGGATAAGGGGGTTCATACCTTTCCCAAGGGTATTTGCCCGAAAGTGAATGTAATAGCGCAACTGGAGTACAAACTCGCGTACTACGATTCAGCAGTCCATCGCTTTAACCATCACACCACAAGGACACCCCCCAACAATGAAGGGGTACTCCACATTTCCCAGATGTTCAGAACAGGAGCCTCACCATCAGATGCAGTTTCTTTATTTATCTATTTATTTATATCCTTTTTTTTAGTGTACTTAATTTACAATTTCAAATATTTTTAATTATTCAAAAAATAATGTTGCATTTTTTAAGTATAGATTAAGAGAGTTCCGAATTTTGACTTTTTCACAGGAGAATGGGTCCTCATCATCAGATGCAGTTTAGTGTCATCCACTATTTCAAAAATACTCATGCAAAAAAAAAAAAAAAAAAAAAAAAAAAAAACAACTTTAAAGAAAAAAAAAATAGACTTAAACTTGTTTCCTTATTTATTTATTTATTTTATTTTTTATAATTTCAAATGTTCTAAATTGTCCAAAAAATAATGTCGCATTTTTATCAAAGGAAAAACAATCTGTTTATATTGAACAACAATTTAAATTATCTATCAAGAAAATAAACACAATCAGTTTGAATTTTCTCTTTCACCATTAGTGTTTTCAAATCATTATCATCATTATCACCATACTTTTGTTTCATTTGGTTTCGTTTTATGGCACATCAACCACTGTAAGTCATTAATTGTAAAGCTATTTATATATATATAAACAGTTCTATTTCAAACGATTCAGTTTAGCATACCAAAACAGTTCTAATTCAACAATTCAGTTTAGCATAAGAACGCAGTTTCAATGTCAAAAACAATTCTATTTCAAGCAATTCAGTTTAGCATACCAAAACAATTCTAATTCAAACAATTCAGTTTTGCATAAGTACATAGTCTAGTTCTATTTGACCCAAAGATAGGACCCTATCAGGTGCTACCACTCCGGGCCAGAGTGGACCTGGGAGTAATTCCAATGAAGGAGTACTCCGTATTCTTCAAAGCTCCAGCATTACTGGAACCTCACCATCAGGTTGTTGAGTGTCATATTCAGGACACTCATTGGGGAGGATCTTACCCTTCTGCAGAAATGCACTCAGTGTATTCTGTAGCCCCAGTCGACTGGGCAACAAACTTTGGAGTAGTTACTTGAAACCATATAATTGTGTATGATATTGAATCATTATCATTCAACTAACAGCACAGAATCCCAGGACTCTCTTTTACCATTACACTAGGCAAGTCCTCTAAATAGAATTCAGTATCCGCATAGTGTTGATAAATGTAAATGTTTGCTGGTCGGTCTATACTGGTGTGTCCATGTATCAGAGTCCATCAGAGAACGTCACTTATGAGTTTTTACTTACTTCTCCAATAGCGACCAGCATGTCTTAGCCATCTTTTTTGGATGATTTGTACAATGGGAGGTAAGCGGCTGTACAGCTGCTGCTTTGTACAGTGCAGCTTGCAGGATTTGTTCAAAACAGTCTAAAGTACTGTAGTGTAGGAACATGATAAAAAAAATCCAAGTGGTGCAACCATGCAGTAGTACTGACCAGGCAATAGCTTAAAGAAAATTCCTGTTTTATTTCATCAGAGAAATCAGATTTCTATATGGACATCAATAGCAGTCCATGAAAACCTGTTTACTTGAAAACAAGCATCACTGGTTGAAATATAGATTAAAAGAATTCCAAATTCTGATTTTTTCCTCAGAAGAATGGAGCCTCACCATCAGATGCAGTTTAGTATTATTCACTGTTTAAGAAAAAATTCATGTGAAAAAAAAAGAGGACTTTAAAGAAAAAAGAAGAAATATACAAACACTTGTTTTCTTATTTATTTATGATACAGAGAACATCAAAATGAATGAATGCTTAAGAATTATGGAAATAATAGTTTTGTGTGTATAAGAGTGCATTGAATAAAAAGTTGATTTTTTACTAAACCACAGGGCTGTTCTGGTAATTGGAAAGAAAAGTATCACTCTTTCATCTTACCAAACCACATAGACATCAAACTAACAGCTGAACATGCATGTCAAAAAAAACAAGAACTTGAATTTTTGGCAAAGGAATAAAAACCTATTGATATATTTAAGAACTTGAGAATATTTATGAACAATATAAATATTATTATCTGAGCTCTTTGAATTATCTGCCCTTGATTGCTTCCTTTTTACCACCAGAGTTTTCAAGGTTTGGTTTGGTTTCTTTGTTTTAATGGCATATCAATTCTTTCTAGGTTATTTAATGCCAAAGCCATTCTCCTAGAAGAAGAGTACTATTTAACCCATAGCTGGGAGGATAAGGGGGTTCATACCTTTCCCAAGGGTATTTGTCCAAAAGTGAACATAATAGACATTATAATATTTAACAAAAAAAAATGACACACAGGAACATGGCTATTCTGATCATGTTAAATAAAAGCATCTTTCTTGTTAAATCAAACTATATAGATATAAAAAATCTAATGTCTGAATAAAAATTGTGATGTCAAAAATGATGCAGGGTATATCAAGATGAGTGAATGTTTAAGAATTATAGAAATAACAGTTATGTGTGCACAGGTGCGCATTGAATAAAAAGTTGACTTTCAACTAAACCACTGGCCCCTTGGGAAAAAGCATAAAACTATCTGTTCTCCTTGCAGCCATGAATAAAATAGTAGGACAGACTCAGCTCTCTTAGCCTTAGCAGGGCAATTGGTCTAGGAGAAAGAAAAACTCTGACTTCAAAACCTTGTGGGCATGATGATACCAGTAGTAGGGCAATTTGTCTTGGAGAAAGATAAACTCTGACTTCAAAACCTGGTGGGCATGATGATACCAGATCTTGCTGATACTGAAACTTCTATGCTATCACAAATGCAGTTTGGCTGCGACCCTATGCTACGTATTGCCCAGTCAACTGGGGCTGTAGAATATACCGACTGCTTCTCTGCAGAGGGGTTAACCCCTGACGAGTGTTCTAGATATCTCACTAAACAATCTAATGCTGAGGTTCCAGTAATGCTGGAGCTTTGGGAAATGCAGAATACCCCTTTATTGCCATCACACCCATGTCCACACTGGCCTGGAGTGATGGCACCTGATAGGGTCCAATCTATGGCTCAAATAGAACTAAACTGTATACTAATGCTAAACTGAATTGGTTGAAATAGAATTGTTTTGACATTTAACTGAGTGTAACTAATAACTATACTTCTACTAAACTGAATTGTTTGAAATATAATTGGTTATATGTATAAAAATGGATTTGACATTAAATACCCAATAATGATTGATATGCCATAAAACCAATCCAAACCTATGCCACACAAGGATTCTACGGGTTTCAGAAGACATCAAGAGTGAAAAAAAATAATAGTAAAAACAATTGGGACAAAACCAATGGTGGAGCTTTTTGATCTCTTCAAAAGCATTTTGTACTTAATATACTCACTGCTACTTTGGATACTCGAACTTGTACACAATGTCACCGATGTTTTTTATTTTGTTCTATTTGTTTGTTTTTCAAAAGATGCCATTAGAAATTTAGTCTATTATGCTTGCATCCTAGGTAGGATACTAAACTGCATCTGGAGACTGGAGAAAGTGAAGTTACCCTTTCATTTCCATGACTTCCTTGACTTTTAGGACCTATTAGGGGCCCATTTATATGTTGGAGTGGCCATTTTTGCCTTTGCATTCCAGGCACACACAAGCATGTTTTTTCGGGGGTAAGTCCATTTCTGTTTTACAAAATTGATTGTGAAGATAAACGGTTTACCTTGCATAACTGAAGATTATAATTGTTCAAGTAATTTCAGCATAAAATAACCCAACAAGGTTTGACATGCCATAAAACCAACAAACCATATAATCGCTTACAAATTGTTAGCATTAGACAGGAATACTTGAAACCATATATGCAAATTATTTGCATCAAGAATAGTTATTAAAACCTAAAATTATATGCAAATGATTATTATTGAATAGGAATTGTTTCTTGAAATCATGTAATTGCTTACAAAAGAAGAAAGCTGACTTTGGCATTAAATAACCAAGTAAGGGTTGACAAGCAGTAAAACAACAATGCAAACATTTTTATGCTTTATTTTGGTTGATAAAATTAAAGCTATTAAATCAGAAAGAATTAAATCCACTGATTCAGCAATAAGTAATTGTCTCTCTAGGTTAATGGGGATGTGTCCATTGGTTATTTTGTGGTCATGTGACACCTTAGAGTATATCTTGTTCTTTTTCATCTGTGCTCTTTGAACAGTAGAGACATTGTCCCCTCTCTTGGCAATAAGCATTGTCCCTCACTTCATTATTGAAAAACTTACATGGCTATCAAACTGAAGAAAGACTTTTACTATTTTGTACCCCGTTCGTATACTGCTTGTTCATAGAATGATATCTGAACATTTTATTGATTGAGAAGCATTTGTATATACTTGTCAAAATAAATTATGCATTCATTAACCCATTATAACCCAATGTCCCAGCCCATTCAGCTGGGGTTATAGAATACACTGACTGAATCTTTGCAGAGGAGTAAGACCCTCCAGCGAGTGTCCTAGATATGACTTTAAGCAATCTGATGGTGAGGTTCCTGTTCTGGAGTTCTGGGGAATGAGAACTTCTTCACTGTCAATACTTTCAGTTCCACACAGACTCAGAGTGGTAGTATCTGCAAGGGTCCCATCTATGCTCAGTTAAAAATAATGTTATCTTCAAACTATTCATTTACAAATTATATATATATATTATATATAAACAGGATTTGGCATTAAATAACTTACAAGGGCTCATATACCATAAAGCACAAGCAACCAACCCAATTTCCTTGTTTGAGAACAGTTAGTATAAATATAAAAATCTCATTAAATATTTAATATTAAATTAAACATAAAATTTCAGTTATAGTTTCTGTATAGTTGACATGTTCAGTGCTCTGCTGGCAGTGTGGCGGATTTTTGTAATAACATGTTTGTCCATTCCCGATATCATATGGCCTCATTCAGTTTCATCCACTTTTCATAACTCTACAGATGAACCAACAACATTACAGATGACGTATGCATGAAAACACGTATTTCTATCAATTTCATTTGTCTTATATTACATCTAAACCTTAAAACTGGGGTTGGCAATCCCCAACCCATATCCAGCCCTCAAGTGATTTCTGTCTAGCCAGCCATCTTACAATGGATTGACATTAAATTGAGTGCCTAAAACTTATACGGAGGGGATGATAAAATTGTCGCCCTAGAAAATACGACAGGATTCCATTTTCATTTAATGGAAACCAGTTTTCTTTTTTTGTAGCAGACCATCTACTAGTTAGCCAGATGTGTACAAATCCCAAGAGTGATAGCAGCCTTCTATCATGTCTGAAAGTGACACAATGTTCAATGAGTGAGATCGGAGATGCGCCGCTGCACAACTCATGCTCTCTACCGATCCAAGTTAAGAACACAGGACCATTGCCAGCACCCTCAAAATGCAAATCTGGATTGCCACGAATAACAGGGATGTGCCCAGGGTGATGAAAACATCATGCCTCCTCATATCTTCGAAGTCAGCTTGAAAGTCAACACCAAAGTGTACCTGGACATGCTGAAGAGTGTGGTGATCCCTGGTGCAATCAGGTGGCAGGTGCCATAGCCTGGGTGTGGCAACAGGACTCAGCACCAGCCCACAAGTCCAAAGAGACTCAGGCTTAGCTTCAGAAGGAGTGCTACGACTTTATACCCTTCTCTCACTGGCCCCCCTCCTCCCCCGACCTGAACCTGATGGACTACTTCGTTTGGTCATACGTCAAGAACATCACCAACATAACCTCCCACAACACCAAAGCCAGCCTGATCACCGCCATCCGCCGAGCTCCCACTGGTGCTTGTGGAAAAGGCATGCTCCCAGTTCTGTATCTGTATCAAGGCGGGGATTGAGGCTGAAGGCAGCTACATTGAATAGATGTTAGCTCTACTACATAATCATGTTACCTGAATTGATTTTTTCAATAAAAGTTTTAAAATAAAGCTGTAGTGTTGTTTTCTTTTGGATGACAATTTTATCGTTCCACCCTGTATTTGTTTCATGGAGGTTTGTAAAGAACAAAAACTTTCTTGTTTCTGATGATATTTGACTGTTTAAAACAGGGGTTGGCAACCCCCAGCCCATACCTGGCCCTCAAGTGATTTTTGTCCAGCCGGCCATCTTACACTGGATTGACATTTCATTACAATTGACTGAGAGTGCAAGAAATCTTTGAAATCAAAATTCTAGTTCAAATCCCAACTGCTGACTTCTACAAAAATATATATTGCCAAGCAGAAAATATAAAAACATCTTGACAAATGCAAAACTGATGATATCATTATTTGGAAGTATATATGCTTGAGAACAACTTTTTTCCAAAATAGAATATATTAAAAATCATTTAATTAAAAGATTGCATGGCGATCACCTGAACAATGTTTTGCTCTGGTCATCGACAAATATTTCACCTGATGTAGAGAAGTTATCGCACAATAAGCAATAACAAGTGTCTCATTAAATCATTTACCATTTCTAATTGTATTTTGTTTGTAGCAAGGAATCTGCTTTTTTTTTTTTTGGTGATTGAGATGATAATTGTTTTTCTATTATTCCTGTAGTAAAATAAGGAATTTGCTTTTTTTGTTGAATGTGTTTGTGGATTTTTTCTTTTCTTCTTTTGTTTTTTTGGGTTTTTTGTTATTCTTGCAGTAAAATAATTTGCCTCGTTAAAATAAAAATTATATTAAATTCCTTTTTCCAGTTATGATTTCTTGGACTGTTTTTAAAAGTTACATTGCTTTATGTATGACAAGATTAAATTAGATGAATATTTTTTTTTAAATTGAACTAAGTCAACCAAAAAAAAAAAAGAAGTGAACCATGAATTGTAACAAACAGGCTAAAAGAGCAGGACCCTTATTCGAGAAATTAGTAACAATTGCTCATAAAAATCTTGAATCAAAAACTGGATGTGATAATTAAAGCAGAATTTTCCTTCTCAAATGTGAACAGAGATGAAATGCTGGAAACTAAATCTGATTCATATAAAAGAGTCTGAAAAATCACAACTGAAACAATACTTATCAAGCGTCATCTCAAAAATTCAGACAAATGATAATAAATTCCTTGTTTTACTTTAAACCTCCAGATAATTAATGTACATATTTAATAACATAGCCCTCCTCCATGACACTGCATAGTTATTTAACTGTTTCTCTCCAAAAGGTTGCTGCCCCCTATTGTAGATCAACTAGTGTACATGCAAGTTCTAAAATATTGTAAAATGATTACATTCCTATGTCAGCCAGTATCTTATAAACAGGTTAAACAAAAAAACAAAAAAAAACAATAACAGACTGCAAAGATTAAAGTGTTTTCAAAACTGAATAAGTCAATTATTGACTAATCCTTTCAAATATCTTTACTTAAAATCTTTATGTTAATAACTTCAGTTTTTATGGCAATGCATCTTCAAATCCTCTGTAATCCTTACTGATCTCTTGCTTGTTTACATATCACATACAGATATTCACAATCTTCTCTAAAGTTTTGTAGAATAGGATTAAAACTAGAGGCGGTAAGTTTTATGGCCCTAGCCTGAATGTTATTTTCATGATCAGAAACTCAGTCCAAAGACCTTGAATTTTAAATCCAATGAAGAAGACCTTCTTCTGTGAAACTGCACAAATATACCAATCCCATATCTATATCCTAGATGTTCCTGAAATTTTCCAAGCACAACCAAGAAGTGGATTACCTTTTTCTATTTTTAAATTTTTTTTTATTGATATTTGTAAAGATTTAGGGAACTTGAGAAAATATGTGCTAAGTGTGTCCAGTTGTTTGAATAGATAAAATAGACTATATGATTCATAGCTCAAGATCTTTCTGTTCTTGGTCTGCCAAAGAACTTTTCAGCATCCTCTCCTATACGTGAGCAAGTGTGTGCATTGGTATTTATTTTTAATGCAGATATATATATATATATGTGTGTGTGTGTGTGTATGTGTGTGAATGGTTAGAGTGTTTGCCATTGGCCTGGGAGACCTGGGTTCAATCCCAGGTTGAGTCATACCAAAGACTCAAAAAATGGTACTTGATGCTACCTTGCTTAGCACTCAGCATTATAAGATAAAGTGCAGCAATCCAGGGAAAGGAGTAGTGTCCTCCCCTACACGTTGGTGTAGTAGCTATCAAAAAAGAAGCCTTTGGGTCACCCTCAATAACGGTCACCAACTTTAGTTTTACCTACTAATACTTACAAATAAAGAATGCACAATATCACTGACAGAGCTTATATACTCAAGTTAGGATAGCATAGGCACAAAGTCAACACTGTTTGGTGACTATCAGTTTCTCTAAAGTCAGATGATCAGTTTTGTTCATTTTTAAATTTGTTGGACAGCACACAACTTTGTACGGGCCTCATCTGCACAAAAATTAAGACAAAAATCTGAATTTGTTTTTCTAGTTTTATAAGAAGTGATAGTGTGCAGCCAAAACAAAAACGTTCAGCTATGGCTCTTCTTTCTTGGTGAGGCTTAGAACTCTTTGAATGACCTTTGTAATGAACATTTCATAGTTATCTCTATGATATAAAACATTTGGATGATTAAAAATGATGTTAAGTATGAATACAGACACCATAGAATTATACTTCAGTTTCAAATTGAACTGGTAATTAATTTATTCTCTGTGATAGGCTATTTTAAGTGCATTGCTCAAATAAAAATCTTGCTATGATGTACTGTTTTTGCTGGGGTATAGTAAAGTTGGCAACCTTAGTCGAGGGTGACCTGAAGGCTCCCTTTTCAATAGCTACTACACCAAAGTGTAGGGGAAGGCGCTGCTCCTTTTCCAGGATTGCTCCACTTTATCCTTGATCCTCACCTTATAGCGCTGAGTGCTAAGCAAGGCGGCATCAAGTACTATTTTTTGAGTCTTTGGTATGACTCAACCTGGGATTGAACCCCGGTCTCCGGAATCATTGGCGAACACTCTACTCATTAGGCCAATTGCCCGGTATAGTTACATATAAACAATGAGAATTTAGTAATAGAAAGATAGTTTAGCGAAAGTGAAATTGTGATTATTTTTAGCAAAGCGAATATTTGTTATTGTTGGGCGAGGAAAAGTTGTAACGTGCATGTGTGTGTTTACGTTGAGTTGTTTCCTAGCTAAGTTTGTAGTTGTTAATAAAGGAAGGTGTAGGAATAAGAAGACGAAGATGCCGTTAGCTTTTACATGAAGGTTTTTAATGGCTGCAAGTTATATAGAGTTTGCATTGTGCTGCAAGCCTCGTGGGAAAGGAAAGAAGTAAAGAGTTATGAGAGAGTTGAGATAGCAGCGTGTGTTGTTGGATGTGTGAGGGAGGTATGTTCGCAATATGTAGTGAAAGTCATGTTTGCCATTGGAGGAAAAAACTTTTGAGTCACGGTGAGTTTGTGTTTCTGGTTCTTTCGGGGAGAAGCGGAATGTCTCCAGAAAATGTTGCCCAGAGGTGAAGTAGTCACTAGGTGCCAGAGCGGAATTAGACATCGCAATCGACATAGCCAATTTTGTGGGTGAAATAAAGTTGTTCCTGTGTGTGGCGTATTGAATTTATCTAATTCATATTCAACTGGGATCCCTTGGTCTAAGAGAAATAGACGCAAGGGATCCATAAATTAGATAGGTTCCCTAATTGTGCCCATGCTGCTGCTGCTGCTATTAAAGAACGGGCAGATGGGATGTCTGTACTGAACCAAGTCGTTCTGCCAAAGAGGCTGTGTTTGGCAGCTTCCCCATATTCTGCTGCCCGGAAAGGAGATCAGGGTGGAATAGGATAAGTCATCCTGATTGGGTGAAATTATGCGTCGAATTAAATTACGCGCCAAACCAAAATACGAAAATTCCTTCTGCTACAATAGCATTGCTCATAAGTATTTGAACAAAAGATTTATACAATCATAATGATAATTTTAGTAATATTGTAGACAACCAGTGAGCCTGTTGGGTTCCTGTTTTAACCACAGTCCATGATGATATTGGTGCTTCTATTAATGAAGGAGCGACAGAATCTAATTAGCATTTGATAGTTATATCAAAAAGTTGGATGTTTAAAGAATAGCATTCAGTTATAATGTAGACAGTACACATTTATAATTTAGTTACAAATTGAGCAGGAAATTGGTCTATTCTCTAGATTATTGTATTTTAAACTTATTACTCCAATAAAATATCTCCTGATTTTATGTGAGTCTTCACAAATACAATTTTATATATATATATATACATATGTGTGTATGAGTGTTTGTGTAACCATCAATTAGTTCAAGACACTTCAATAGCAAAAAATGATTTTCATTCAACGAATGTAGAGGCTACATTACCAGTTTATTTTTTGTCATTTCTTTAACAAAAAAAGTTTCTTAATGAAAACCTTTCTTCTCTTGACAATAACCTAAGATCAAAACTAGTTGAAAACAATTAAAAAGATAGCAATAAGTGAACTTTCCTATTTGTCTAGTCAGTTGGTTTATCTTTCTATAAATATACCATGATCTTTATCATCATCAAGGCAGGTGTCCTCATGGTATATTGGTTAAAGTGCTGGACTCTGGGATTGTAGAAAGCGAGTTCAAACTCCAGTCATGTTATTATGTTCACTTTTGGACAAATACCTCTGAGAAAGGTAAGAACTCCCTTATCCTTGCAGCTATGGATTAAATAGTACTACTGCTGTTTGGCATTAAATAAGCCAAGAAGGTTGATATGCCATTAAAAACAAACAATGATATCATCATCAAGTTGCGCTGACAGCGTGGATGTTCCTGACTCTCTCTCTCTCCATCCATCCCTATAATCCATCACTCCTAGCATGTCTTCCAACTTACATTTTGATTTACAGTTGATTTAAATAAGTTCTTACCAGTCAACCAAAACTAGCACGTCCATGTGTAAGGGTCCATAGAAGGATGTCACTTATAATTTCCTCCTTGCTTCTTCAGCAGGGTCCTGCATGTATTGTTCGTCTTATTTGGACGGTTTTAGCGATGGGAGGTAATTGGCCATACAGCTGTTGTTTTGTGGTATGTTGCTTCCATTATTTGTTCATAACATACTTATGTAGTTGCCATCTAGCTTTTTCTCGACATGTTTTGTTAGCATAAACTATGATTAAAAGTTAACAATAAAGACATTTTTAATGCATCAGATTTTAAGTGAGCCAAGTGTATGTAAAATCCAGAACAATATCTTGCTCGGTAGGTTGGGGCTGTAGAATACACTGACTGCACCTCTGCAGAAGGGTATGACCACCCCCAATAAGTGTCCTGGATATGACACTAAACAATCTGATGGTGAGGTTCCTGTGTTCTTGGAGCTTTGGGGAATATGGAGCACCCCTTCATTACCATTGCTCCGAGGTCCACTCTGGCCTGGAATGGTAGTACTAATAGGGCCCTATCTATGGGTTAAGTAGAACTAACTGCATACTTATGCTAAACAGAATTGTTTGAAATAGAACTGTTTGACTAAACTGAATATCTTGAAATAGAAATCTTTTTGACAATTAAACTATACTTACATTTAAACTGCGTGCTTATGCTAAACTGAATTGTTTGAAATAGAACTGTTTTTGACATTGAAACTCTAATAGCTTGAAATAGAAATGTTTTTGAATATCAAACTGTATACTCATGCTAACTGAATTGTTTGAATTAGAACTGTTTGACTAAACTGAATAGCTTGAAATAGAAATCTTTTTGACAATTAAACTATACTTACATTTAAACTGCGTGCTTATGCTAAACTGAATTGTTTGAAATGGAACTGTTTTTGACATTGAAACTCTACTTACACTAAACTGAATTGTTTACTATAGAAGTGTTTCGACATTTAACTGTGTGTAAACAAAATCTGTACTTATAATAGGCTGAATTAGAACTGTTTGAATAAACTGAATAGCTTGAAATAGAAATGTTTTTGACTATTAAACTGTATACTCATGCTAAACTGAATTGTTTGAAATAGAACTATTTGCATAAAGGTTGATATGCCATAAAACCCAAACAACCAACCAACCAACCAACCAGAACAATCTCACAATATATCCTAAGTATAAGAAAAAGATATAAGATAAGATAAAAACTTTCAAATCTTGTGTAACTCTGAGTCATGAATTTTTAACTGGCTCATTGGCCTAATGGGTAGAGTGTTTGCCAATGGACTGGGAAACTTCGCATCATACCAAAGACTTTTAAAATGGTACTTGATACCTCCTTACTTAACACTCAGCAATATGAGGTACGTATCAAAGGTAAAGTGGAGCAATCCTGAGAAAGTAGCGCCCTCCCCTACACCTTGGAGTAGTAGCTATCAAAAAGGGAGCTTTTCTAGTCACGCTCGACCACGGTCGCCAACTTTACTTTACTTATATACATATATATAAATCAAGACAGTACATATTTCTCTGACTCTCTCTCCATCCATCTATCCCTATAATCAATTGCTCCTGGCAGGTCCTCCCAACTACATCAAGTGTCCGCACATAGCTGATGTAAGTACTTGCTAGTCAGACAACACTGATACGTCCATGTGTAGAGGTCCATCGAAGAATGTTGCTTATGAGTTTGTCCTTGCTTCTCTCTGCATGTCATATTTGTCTTGGATGGTTTGAGAGATGGGAAAAGAGCTGCTGTTTTGTGGGGTGTTGCTTCCAGGACTTGTTCAAAACAGCAAGTAGCATTTTTCTGTAGCTCTCATCTAGCTTTTTCTCATTACATTTTGTTAGTGTACATGTGGTGCATCCATAAAGTAGTACTGACACAGACACAGCTTGGAAGAAATCCAGTTTTATCTGATGAAATAGATCAGATTTTTATTTGATCAATAACCTGTCAATATGGAATCAAATGACTTGCAGGAATCTACAAACAATAGTGTTGCCTTGAAGTGTTTTGCATGTACTTCTTGGATGATTTGGTGGATCGTTATAAGCCGTAAAGTAGTGGATTGATTTCTCTGAAATCCATTCTGATTTTCCCTTAGAAATTTTTCAATTTCAGGTTAGATACAGTTTGATACAGTTGAGAAGCAGGGCATTATAAACCTTAGTAGCAATAGCAGTAATAGTGATGCCTCTGTAGTTCTTCGTGATTAATGAGGTCACTTGTTTTTAGGAGGATGCAGCCTTTTGTTCATTTCACTATTGTGTTTTGTTTAGAGACAGCACGGAATAATTGAAGAAGTATATCTTCAAATTTTCTTGTCTTCCATACTTCAGGATTTATTGCATCGAGGCCCACAACTTTTCTGCTTTTAATTTTTTTTCAGTACTGCATCAAGTTCTTCCTGCCCGTGGTGTAATGGTTATCGTCACAGGATATGGACACGGCGATTCAAGTTCAATTCCTGGACAAGACTGATAGCATTTCACATAGCACTAATACCGTTGGGAAAGGTATGAATCCAATTATTCTCCCTCCAGCTATGGATAAATAGTAGGGCAGACTAGGTTCTTCAGCTTTGGTGAGGCAACTAGTCTAGGAGAAAGAAAACTCTGAATTCAAACCTCTTAAACTCCGCTTAAAAAAATTGACCTTGTGTCATATCCTGCCCGAGCGGAGGGGTTGGGTAAATAGGATCAAGTTCTTCCTCCATAAACTATTTTAGTATGATGTCTAGTTGGCCATTAAGAATTTTTTGGTAGGTTTATAAGTGACTTCAGTAAGGTTTTCAAGCAGTTTCTTGAAATACTCTTTCCATTTCTGTCATCTTTCTGGTTGTCTGGCAGCTTTGAATTTTGCCCTCAAGGTGCTTTTCCTTTTGCTTACTTCATTTGTTGCCTGGCATGTTAATCAAGGTTATCTATCTTCTAACCAGATTCTGATTTCATTGATTTCACTTTGAATGTATACTAGTAACACTTTTTGGTATCTGTCAATTCTCTCTGGGTTTTCAACTTAAATTCATATATATACATATATAGATATGAGGAGAAAAATATTTAAAAACAATGAAATTCAAAGTAAAAAATTTAATAGGAAAAAAAGTCAGCGTTATAATGTTTCACTTACAATAAACCATCATCAGGAATTAGAAAAGATGTTATGAAGCATTGTTAGATCACCGATGGATACTTAATTAATGACACTTCATAACATCTTTTCTATGTCCTGATGATGGTTTATTGAAACTGAAACGTTATAATGTTGACTTTCATTCATATCAAATTCTTCACCTTGGATAACTTGTTTTTCAATATTTCTCTCCATATATAAATATATGGAAGTAAATAATGGAAAATAATCTGACAATGTGGAGAGAAATATTGAAAAACAAAGTAATCGAAGGTGAAGAATTTGATATGAAAGCAAGTTAATGTTATGACGTTTCGGTTTCAATAAACCATCATCAGGACTTAGAAAAGATGTAATGAAGTGTTATTAGATCACTGATGGATGCTTAACTAATGACACTTCATAACATCTTTTCTAAGTCCTGATGATGGTTTATTGAAACCGAAACGTTTTAACGTTGACTTTTTTCATATTAAATTTGTCATTTTGGATTACTTTGTTTTTATATTTTTCTCCACATTGTAAGATTATTTTCCATTATTTACTTCAATATATATATATATATATATATATACACACACAACCATTCATACATTGATACATACATGTATAAATAAGTACAACTCATTTTTTATATACCATCAAATTTTTCTCAATCAAGTGGAGTTCCCATGGAGAAATGGCTAAAGTGCAGGACTGTGGCCTCAAAGTAAACAAGTTCAAACTCTAGTCACATTATTTTGTTCACTTTCAGGAAAATGTGAACCCCACTTCATTCCCTTAACTATGGGTTAAATAGTATTATTGCGGTTCTTCTACAAAGATGGCTTTTGCTTTAAATAATCCACAAAGGTTGATATGCTATTAACCACTTAAACTAATTCTCTCAATAAAAAAAAAAACACTAACTATAGAATACACCAACTGCATCTCTGCAGAGGGGTAAGATTCCCCCAATGAGTGTCCGAGACATGACACTAAACAATCTGATGGTAAAGGTCCAGTAATAGTGGAGCTTTGGGGAATGCAGAGCCCCTCTTCATTGCCATCGCTCTCAGGTCCACTCTAACCTAGAGTGGTAGCACCTGATAGGGTCCTATCTATGGGTCAAATTGAGCTAAACTGCATACCTATGCTAAACTGAATTGTTTGAAATAGAACTGTTTTGACGTTTAACTGTGTATAAATAAAAATTATATGTATACTAAATTGAATTGTTTGAATTAGAGCTGTTTGACTGAATAGCTTGAAATAGAAATATTTTTAACAATTAAACGGTGTACTTATGCTAAACTGAATTGTTTGAAATAGACCTGATTATTTGTATAAAAATGGATTTGGTATTGAATAACATAGAAGGGTTGATATGCTATAAAAGCCAACCAACCAACCAACTTTCTGCAGGCGTCAGTCAAAACACAGAAAATTTCATATAAAGAAATTAATCCATTAATTATTAATTCAAATTCATTTGTTTTCAAATCTTCAGTTAACGATTTAAATAAGCCAATAAAACTCTTAATCTGTATTTAATTGACTACATTATTAGAACAATAATAATAATTACAGGCTCAATGAATTATTATTCTCGGAAAGTGTCAAATGTATTCAAAATAATATCGATTTTAAAGAATTTCTATAAAACTCTGCTTATTGTTTCCTGCTTTAATTCTTGTTTTTATTGTTATCATTACTAACCAAGCTTAGTCTCATTTGACACAAATCTAAATGACAAAAAATAGATATAAGAATTTTCTAAGTAAGTATTGCACTGTCCACAACCAAGGTGATTATCTTCTGGTGATTGGTGATCACATTGAAGTTGGAAATAAACTGTCACCTAGTTTTCTCACCAGTTTTCGAACTATTATGACTTTCAAGGACAATGCTCCTGTGAACAGCATGAAGCCATCTCTGCTCTCCCCAGCTTTGGGTAGATAGTAAAGCAGACTGAAGATTATCTATCCTTTGTTAGACAACCAAACTAGGAGAAGGAAAATACTGAATTCAAACTAGCAATAATCCTCTTAAAAATTGACTTAGTGTCACATTTTGCCCATCAAGAAGGGTTTGCATATGTACAAATTTTCAGAGGCTGATTTGGAATCATAGTTTTTCAGATTAGCAATGTGGACCCAAAATCAGGACCACAGAAGGAAAACACGGAACACGGATTAGAGGTAAGAAAGATATATTAACAAAAGTTACAAAGGATAGTGTTAAGGTAAGTGGAGCTTACTATCCGGTGGTGTTCAATATTGGTAGTCGTACTACTAGTACTCCTGCTGATACTACTACACTGAGAGTATTATCTCACATAGTAATATAGTGCTGGAAGAGTCCATGATGCAGATAACAATTAGTTATGCAGAGTAGAAGAGTTTATTTTTCTTTGTTAATTTAAAGCCTGGGTAGAATTTATGACTGATTTCCACTTTCTGCATGACAATGCTCAACCACACCCAGGCATCAGGATAAGTGAGACATCGCCTCATTCGGGTGGACAGTTTTACTGCATCCACCATACTCACTAGATTTGGTACTTTCAGACTATCATCTCTTCAGCCCCATGAAAGAGGGTTTCAGAGCCAAAAATTATGCCCGTAAAGAGGAAGTGAAAACTACAGTGATGAAGTGTTTCAAAGAACAGTCAACAGAATTTTACAAGGCAGGGATATATGCTTTCATTCAAAGGTAGAATATTGCCATTGAAAGAAACAGTGACTATGTTAAGAAGTAAGGATATGATCCACAGAGGACCTGCTTTATTTTGTTGCATGATTCATGTTCCTGTGTCAGTATTTATTCCTATACAAAAGAAAAAGCATCATTTTTTGACTCAACCTTGTAAGTTTCTTATAGCTATGTCAATAATCTGGAATAATTCCTTTGTTCTCAAGAGATAACTAAACAGTTTGATGTAAAACTACCAAATTTGGAATTCTTACTCTTTAGACAGAGAAAAGTTTAACATAGAATTATTTTGTTCTTCATGAGGAAAGGTGGGATGGGCTATCATCTAGATGAGGGCACTCACAATAAACAATGTTGCTACGAGATGTGTAGGAGGTGATCTTGTGTTTTTGCTATTTAATTTCCATTATGTAGTGGTATACTTAATTTGTTTTTATATGTGGTTGCGTGTTCTCAGAAGTCAGAAGGTCGCCATTTATAGCGATGGGGATAACATTATTATTTTTATTATCATTGTTGGGTTTTTGATTTAAGGTTTAAGTTGGTTTTACGTTGGTTGCGTTGGTATTTCATTGGTTACATTGGTATTTTGTTGGTTATTATCCCCTCATTAAATGTTGATGGAAAATAAAGGTGGTGGAGAAGAACAAAGATGTCGTTAGGTTTTGTATCAAGGATTTAATGGCAGCATGAAGTAAAGGGGTTTACGCTGGTATGCTGCGAGTCTCGTAGGAAGGAAAGACGGTAGGAAGTTGTTAGAGTGTATCATCTAATTTGTTTTTAACTAGAATCCCTTGGTCTAGAAGAATAGACTAAGAATAGTAAACTAGATGGCTCTCCTCATAGAGTATGATGGTGCTGCTGCTATTCAGGAACAGACGTTAAGACGGCTGAATCGGACTAGTCATCCTGATTGGGTGAAAATGTTCAGCAACTCTAACGGTCAAATTAAATTACGTGCCAAACAAAAATTCAAGTTTCTTTCTGCTACAGATGTTCAGTTTAAATTTTTACTGTGAAACAGAAATCATAATTTGAACACAAAAGCAGTTTCTAAAATTCTTCTATCATTGAAAAAAATCTATAAATGGATAAAGGCACAATGGAAATATTGTTGAAATTGCAACTGAAAAAACCTGAACAACAGTCCATGGTAGAACAACATTTCTCTTTGATGTTATAGTACAAAATAGATTTGTTTGTTTGTTTGTTTTTGTTGTTTAATGGCATATCAACATTCATGGGTTATCTAATCCCAAATTCCTCCTTCTAGAAGAATGGTTGTGGTGCTATTTAACCCATAGCTGGGAGGATAAGGGGGTTCATACCTTTCCCAAGGGTATTTGTCTGAAAGTGAATGTAATAGCACGACTGGAGTTTGAACTCGCTTACTATAATCCTGCAGTCGAGTACTTTAACCATAATACCATGAGGACAAAATAGAGTATGTTGACATGCTCTCAAAAAGAAAACGACAAATACACTCAAAGAGTAATATTGTTAGCATGCACCGGTAACCAGAGAACATATTTCCCTTTAATATGGGTAGACTTCCTATCTGCTCAATATTCTACAAGTCTAGACATGTACAGATTCACAGAAGTGTCAATAAATAGCAGCACAGTCAAATTTTTTGTTAAGAGGAAAATTAACTTTTTACAAAAAAAAAAAATGATTTCATTTGTTTTGGTTTATTTAAGAGAACTAATGTTGAAATTTGATGCAAATGATTTATACACAGTTATATGGTTTCAAGTAATTATTCCTATTTGACAATAATAATCATTTGTTTACATATAGTTACATGGTATTGATTGGTTTGGTTTGGTTTCTTTGCCTAATGGTATATCAGCCTTCGTGGGACATTTAATGCCAAAGCCATGTTTGTAGAAGAACAGAAGAATTATATCCATAGCTAAGTGGATTTATTTGTCTCTGTCTCCCATCAGACAGGACTTGACACAAGGTCAATGACCCGAAGGTTGATTATAGTGGGGATTTAGGGGAGGAGAAGGTTGGGCACGAACCGAGGCTCGAACCATGCTGGACTTTGCTGGTCTTTGACCCACTAAATGCAATGTGAGCCTGATGTGCCTAACTGGACATGGATCCAAATTTGGGTCCAGGCACATATGCCTGATTATAGCTTAAACTGGACAGCAAGGTCCAGTGCTATACAAGGGGGACTAAGGTGTCTATGATGCAGCTTGCCCACCCATAGCTAAGTGGATAATGGGTTTTCATACCTTTCCCAACGGTATTAGTCCAAATGTTAACACAATGGTGCAACTTGAGTCCAGACTCATGATAAACATTGCAGTTCAGCATGTCAGCCAGTATATCACAGCAATCCACCCCACTTATATGGTATTGAGTATTCCTATCTAATATAATTAATTTACACACCTATATGGTTTCAAATATTCCTATGTAACATTAATAATTTTCAAAGATCTATTTGATATATGGATGGGAACCTAACAGGTACTACCACTTCAGGTCAGAGTGAACCTGGGAGCAATCGCAATAAATGTTGGTTGATTGGTTGGTTGGTTAGTTGGATTTTATGGCATATCAACCTTTGTAGGTCATATTATGCCAAATCCATTTTGTTCTATTTCAAACAATTCAGTTTAGCATGAGTACACAGTTTAATTGTCAAAAACATTTCTATTCCAAGCAATTCAGTTTATTCAAAAAGTTCTAATTCAGATAATTTTGTTTACACACAGTTAAATGTCAAAACAGTTCTATATTAAACAATTCAGTTTAGTGTAAGTATGGTTTCAATGTCAAAAACAGTTTCATTTCAAACAATTAAGTTCAGCATAAGCACACAGTCTAAAAGTAAGTACAGTTTAATTGTCAAAAACATTTCTATTTCAAGCTATTCAGTTTAGTCAAACAGTTCTCATTCAAACAATTCAGTTTAGCATAAGTATGCAGTTAGTTCTATTTAAGCCATAGATAGGGCCCTATCAGGTGCTACCACTCCGGCCCAGAGTGGACCTGGGAGTGATGGCAATGAAGGGGTGCTCCGCATTCCCCAAAGCTCTAGCATCACTGCAACCTCACGTTCAGATTGTTTAGTGTCATATCCAGGACACTCATTGGGAGGGGGATCTTATCCCTCTGCAGAGGTCCAATCAGTGTATTCTACAGCCCCAGCTGACTGGGCAATGGCAACAAAGAGGTACTCCCCACTCACCAGAGCTCCAGAACAGAAGCCTCATGATGCTGTTAAGTGTCATACACAAGACTCTTCGGGTTATTTAAATCATGTGTAAATATAAGTTTGATTATTAAATTTATATTTTTTATATTTTATGATCCTTTGTAAACAGTTATAGCTTCAAGCAACTATTTGTGATACAAATTCCTTTTGCCCAGTCAGCTGGGGCTGTAGAATACACCAACTGCTTCTCAGCAGAGGGGTAAGACCCCCCCCCAACGAGTGTCCAGGATATGACACTAAACAATCTGATGGTGAAGTTCCAGCAATGCTGGAGCTTTGGGGAATGCGGAGTACCCCTTTATTGCCATCGCTCCCAGGTCCACTCTGGCCTGGAGTGGTAGCACCAGATAAGGGTCCTATCTATGGGTTAAATAGAACTAAACCGTGCTTTTTTTTTTGCATTTAAACTGTGTATTTATGCTAAACTGAATTGCTTAAAATAGAACTGTTTTGACATTGGAACTGCGTACTAGTGCTGAACTGAATTGCTCAAAATAGAACTGTTTTTGACGTCTAAAATGTGTACTTATGCTGAACTGAATTATCTGAAATAAAACTGTTTGACATTTAACTCTGTGTATTGCCCATGATAACTCTGTGTATTGCTGTAGAATACACTGACTGCTTCCCTGCAGAGGGGTAAGACCCCCCACCCCATGAGTGTCCTGATATGACACTAAATGGTGAGGTTCCAGCAGTGCTGGGACTTTGGAGAATGCGGAGTACTCCTTCATTGCCATCGCTCCCAGGTCCACTCTGGCCCGGCGTGGTAGTACCTGATAGGGCCCTATCTATGGGTTAAATAGAACGAACAGCATTCTTATGATAAACTGAATTGTTTGAGTAAACTGAATAGCTTGAAAGAGAAATGTTTTTCACAATTAAACCATACTTACATTTAAACTGTGTGCTCATGCTTAACTGAATTATTTCAAATAGAACTGTTTTTCGATATTAAAACTGTATTTACACTTAACTGAATTGTTACATATAACTGCTTGAATAGTTTGAAATAGAAATTTTTTTGACAATTAAGATGTGTACTTATGCTAAACTGAATTGTTTGAAATAGAACAGATTATTTACATAAAAATGGATTTGGCGTTAAATAACCTACAAAGGTTGAAATGCCATAAAACCCAACAAACCAACCAACCAACAAATTCCTAATACTCATGATTTCCAAAAAGATCTGTTTGACCCACAGATGGGACCAAACAGATCAAAGTGGACCAAGGAGTAATAGCAATTAAGTGTTATTCTAACCTCCCCAAATGTGGAGTGCCCTTTCATTGCTATTACTCCCAGGTCCACTCTGTTTCAGAGTAGTAATACCTGTTAGGGTCCCATCTATGGGTCAAAAAGAACTATTCAATCATTTAATATATAAGAACTATTTAATCATATACTATATTAAAAGCCATTGTAACAGTGTGCAGACAAATGAATTATTTTCACTTGAATTATTTATATTAGATAGCAATACTTGAAACCATTTAGTGTCCTAGGTATAACATTAAACTGCATCTGAGGGTAAGGCTCCAGTTTCAGAGTTTGGAAAATTAGGGTACTTCTTTATTACCTTTTCTCTGGGGTCCTCTCTGACTTAAGTGTGGTAGTGCTTGATAGGGTCCCATCAATGGGACAAAATAGAACTGTTCAATCTTTCATGAGGGATTATTATTAATAACAAATAGCAATACTTAAACCATTTATCTGTGTACAATAGAACAGTTAGTTTTTGATACCAATACTTGAAACCATTTAGAATTATTTGTGTTAGCAATACTTAAGCTTTCAGCTGTATGCAAACCAATGATTAATATTAAATAGAATTATTAGAGTCGGATAACAATGCTTAAAACCATTTAACTATGTGCAAACAAATGAGCTCTGGCTCATTTTAAAATAATGTTACCTACAAACTATTTGCTCATAAATCATATAAAAAGGACTTGGCATTAAATAACCGACAAAGTTTGACATGCCATAAAACACAACCAAATCAAACCAAATCTAAACTTTCCAGAATTGGAGACTCACCACTAGAAGCCCGTTAGTGTCATACCTGAGGCACTATTTTTTGAGGGGGTGGAGGTAACCCTCTGCAATGGATGCAGTAGACATTTTTGATTTTAATAGCATGATAACTTGTGTAAGGTTATTTTATGCCGAGAGGTTAGGGAATGCACAGTGATTTTAATGGCATGTCAAACCATCTAGGATTATTCTATGCCAAGAGGTTAAGGAAACATGTTCATTGTATGCACAAATTTATTTTTTCATGCAATTGTTTCTTTAGTGATCTTTTGTTTTTTGTGCATGGTCCAATCAAACATGAATAATTTGCAAACAGATCTATTACACCTATCAATGGGAATTTAACAGGTTTTACAACTTGCAGTCAGTGTGAACTTGGGTGTAATGGTAATGAAGAGATATTGCATATTCCCCAGATATTCAGGACTGGAGTCTCACTATCAGATGCAGTATAGTGTCATATCAAGGATACTCCTTTTTTTTGTAGGGAGTGTTCTTACACTTCTTCAGGGGATACAATCAGTATATCCTAAACCCCCATCGACAAGGTGAAATGGTATCTGACCCATCTAAGAATTCTTTAATCAGGTTTGTTATTTAAACTTCAAAATCTTCACACCCTTATCTGTGTTATTACTTATTTTTTTTAGTCTGGTGCACAGGCCTCAAATTATTTATCATATTTACCAACCCTTCTGCTTGTGCATGATATGACACAAGGTCAATTTTTAAGCGGGGTTTAACAGGTTTGAATTCAGAGTTTTCCTTCTCCTAGACTAGTTGCTTCAACAAGGCGGAAGAATTCAGTCTGCCCTACTATCTACCCATAGCTGGAGCGAGAATAATTGGATTCATACCTTTCCCAAGGGTATTAGTGCTATGTGAAATGCGATTAGTCTCATCCAAGATTTGAACTTGTGTCGCCGTGTCCATTTCCTATGATGATAACCATTACACCATGGGCACCTCAAATTATTCATTGGGGCTGTAGAATACACTGACTGCACCCCCACGATGAGAGTCCTGATATGACATTAAACAATCTGATGGTGAGGTTCCAGTGATGCTGGAGCTTTGGGGAATGCGGAGAATCTCTTCATTGCCATTGCTCCCAGGTCCACTCTGGCCTGGAGTGGTAGCACCTGATACGGCCCGATCTATGGCTTAAATAGAACTAACTGCATACTTATGCTCAATTGAATTGTTTGAATTAGAACTGTTTGACTAAACAGAATAGCTTGAAATAGAAATGTTTTTGACAATTAAACTGTACTTACATTTAAACTGTATGCTTATGCTGAAATTAATTGCTTGAAATGGAACTGTTTTTGACATTGAGACCGTACTTACACTGAACTGAATTATTTACTATAGAAGTGTTTTGACATTTAACTGTGTGTAAAGAAAATCTGTACTTATACTAAACTGAATTAGAACTGTTTGAATAAACTGAGTAACTTAAAATAGAAATGTTTTTGACAATTAAACTGTACTCATGCTAAACTGAATTGTTTGAAATGCATAAAAATGGATTTGGCATTAAATAACCTACAGAGGTTGATATGCCATAAAACCCTAACAACCAACCAACCAACTCTAATTCTAACATAGTAACCCACCTAAGTACTAAAGAGGCTCATTGGAGCTTAACTTTTTGTATCACTTAACCTGAAGTCTATGACTAAGTTGTAACAGAATTTTTATGATATCACTCATAAATAAGAACACTACCTCCATTTTTTCATGAAATATTCATTTTCTTCTAAACTTCAGCCCAGTTGACTGGAGCTGTAGAATACACTGACTGCATCTCTGCAGAAGAGTAAGACTCCCCCAAACCACCAATGAGTATCCTGATTATGACACTAAACTAGCTGATGGTGAGGCTCTAGTTTTGGAGCTTTTGCGAATATGAAGTATTCCTTTATTGCCATTACTCCCAAGACCACTATGACTCAGAAGAGTAGTACCTGTTAGAGTCTCATCGATGGGTCAAATAGAACTGTTCAATCTTTTACTCGGGATTATTATAAATATTAGATAGAATTGTTCAAGTTGAATAGCAATACTTGAAACCATTTGATTGTGTTCAAACAAATGAGTTTCAACTCATTCAAAAATAAAGTTACAGACTGACTATTTGCTTAAATATGTATTTACAGGATTTGACACTAAATGTAATATAATTGCCGAGGGATTTCATTTTATGCCTTTGGGTTTAGTTAGGCTGAGAACCTTTCGGTTCAGCACATGGGTTAATTAGGTGCAAACTTGAGCACAGGTATTGACGTGCACACGGGCGGACCAGACGTGTCACTCAGAGATGTCACAATAGCCCAGATAGGAAACAGGGCGGCCAAGTGCAAATGACATCACACACCGGAAGCGTGCGGAGGATTTGGGGAATTTTGAAGAAAGTTAGTTGAGTTGAGAACTGGACACCGAACGAGAAGGGTTGACTTTCACTTGCTCGCGGAGGCCTTGGGCAGGTGTCGTACGAGATGGGGCGCAGATGAAAAAGCCAGAATAGAAAGAATGTGTATCTCTCTCCTTATGTCGAAGAACCTTTAAACTCAAAGGTAATAAAAAGTTTCGTACCTGAACTGAGAAGTCGTTATGTGTTTTACAAATTTCAAGATTCCTATGTTCTATGTATATATGTGTGAACATTTGAACATTTACGTACCGGTATGAATATGTCCATTTCACATAGTTATACCTGGCTGTGGTACATAAATAATCATCAAGGGTTGATATGTCATTAAACCAAATACCCTTATGTAGCAGGGGTGTTGTCTTGGTGTAATGGTTAAAGCTCTGGACTGCAGAATCTTAGTAAGCAAGTTCAAACTCCAGTTGTGCTATTATGTTCACTTTTGGACAAATACCCTTGGGAAAGGTACGAACCCCATTATCCTCCCATCTACTGTTCTTCTAGAAGGATTGCTTTGGCATTAAATAACCCATGAAGGTTGATATGCCATTAAACAAAGAAATTAAACTAAACCTTACATAACCTTCAAAACTTAATATCATCATTAAGGACGGACAGAGAGTTGATCTTCCTTACTGTCATTTACTCATATGTACACTTTCTTTTATCCCTTACTTCATATATTCTGAACATCTCTGCTGTGCAAACCAAGAGTGAAACCTTCAGAACGCAGATGGAAAAATGACCTCACAAACTTTACTCATCGATAGATTCCAGCTAACTTGAGCTAACAATCTAGAAAGTTAAAATCTAATTTTAACTCCTAAGATTTGTAATCACATGGCTTTAAAATCCTTCAATGAGAACTAAGCTTTCAACTGACCTCAGAGGGGACCACATGACGATGAAAGTCAGTTGAACTCAGCTTGACCTAACACCCAAGCTATGGGTTAAAATAGTGTCATTGCTGTTCTTCTACAAGGATGACTCTAGCATTAAATAACCCATGAAGGTTGAATATGCCATTAAACAAAGAAGTCATAATAATCTTGCTTAGGACACAATGGTTTAATTCTTTTGAAACAATCTACACTTTGACCACTCTGTCATTTAACAGGTGCATATTTTGATTATCACTTATTTGCTCATAGATGTGATTTCTATATGCATATTTGGTTAAAAAGAACTGACAAGTAAGAATGTATTTTTTTTTTAAGTTTTTCTTATTTATAAACTAGGTAATGTAAATCTGGATCAAAAGAATGTAGAACTTATCTGAAAGAATTAAGGTTTCAAGCATTTTTAACAGTGTCTTCAACAATTTTCAAGAATAGTACAGTTTTTTTTTGTAGAATTTAAACACAGTTAATTTTCATTATCCCTTACTTCATATACTCTGAACATCTCTTACATCATCTGCCGTGCAAACCAAGAGTGAAAACAATATTTTTAAAAAATGGTGTTAATTAGCTTTTTTTACATATTTGTTTCAGTACTATTTGAAGAAATTTGACATTGGCCGTTACTTAAATCATGTAAAAACAAATTATACCATTCAAGAAAATAACAAGAGTTGAAGGTAACAGTTGAAATTATACGTAAGTGTTAAGCTATGGAAAGTTTTATTATTCATATGTGGTTGGTATTGAACCTGTACCCTCCAGATGATTTTACTAAGAAGCACTTTTCCAAGATGGTCTTTACCCAACTGAATGTGGTTTTGAGTTCACTCTGTATCTACAGGGTGGAACGATAAAATTGTTGTCCTAAAGAAAACAACACTACAGCTTTATTTTAAAACTTTTATTGAAAAAATCAATTCAGGTAACTTGATTATGTTGTAGAGCTGTTATCTATTCAATGTAACCGTCTTCAGCCTAAATCACCGCCTCGATACGGATCTGGAACTGGGAGCATGCCTTTTCCACAAGTGCCGGTGGGAGCTCGGCAAATACTCGGCGGATGGTGGCAATCAGGCTGGCTTTGGTGTTGTGGGAGGTCATGTTGGTGATTTTCTCGACATGTGACCAAACGAAGTAGTCCAGCGGATTCAGGACAGGGGAGGAGGGGGGCCAGTAAGAGAAGGGTACAAAGTCGTAGCACTCCTTCTGAAGTGAAGCCTGGGTCTCTTTGGACTTGTGGGCCGGCGCCGAGTCCTGCTGCCACACCCAGACACCACCTGATTGCACCAGGGGATCACTACACTCTTCAGCACATCCAGTTACACTTTGGTGTTGACTTTCAAGCCAACTTCAATGCATTGAGCTGTGCCTTCAAGCGTTGAACTGTCCGGATTTGCATTTTGAGAGTGCTGGCAATGGTCCTGTTGTCTTAATTTGGATCGGTAGAGAGCATGAGTTGTACAGCGGCGCATCTCCGATCTCACTTGTTAAACATTGTGTCACTTTCAGACATGATAGTAGGCTCCTATCACTCTTGGGATTTATACACAACTGGCCAACTAGTAGATGGTCTGCATCAAAAAAAGAAAACCGATTTTCATTAAATGGAAATGGAATCATGTCCTCTTTTCTAGGGCGACAATTTTATTGTTCCACCCAGTATTTAAATACACCTTATTCAAACCAAAAATTAAAATAATAATAGAAATAAAGTTAAATTAGTGTTTTCTTTTCTTTTGACTTGACTAATACTCAGGTGAATTTGTATTTGATGAGTGTTTTATTTGCATATTATAGCTGAAATATTGCACTGCTAACTATGGAACTGTGTAAAGATTACACAGATTAACAAGAGATTTTTCTCATATATATTGTTGTGGATACGAACTCGGGATTACGTGAAACAAGTATATTGAACGAAAGTATAAATACAACATAGGTAAAAGAGTGTTGAACATCAGTCTGACTACCAAAATTTTAGGCTGGAGTTAACTCATCACCAAGATAAATATTCTCCCAGTATTCATAGTAATAGGAAGAGTTCATTATAGTCTGTAAAGTAGGTACCATAACATATATATCACCTTGATATGTGTTTCGGAGGTCATAGTCCTTTTCAAGAGATTAATCAAGTGATGTTTTTATATACATAAACATACACTCACACACACACACATATATATATATATATATATATATATATATATATATATATATATATGGTTTTAACTGCATGGGTTTTCTTGAATATATGTTGATTACTTGGAACATTTGTCTAATTTTACATGCGGTAGACTCTTGTTACTCCATAAGAGAAAATTCCAAGCATATCAAGTGACACTTTTGTGAATGAGATACAATATTATTGAACAAAACCTACTGAGATTTTAGATGATTTTTTTCATTCATTTGATTTGCTTTTTTGTTTCCTGTTAAAAATTCATACATTCTTCTCTGTCTATTCTTTTTAGCTAAACATAAATGTAAAGTTTGCAACCTTAGTCGAGGGTGATCCAAAGGCTCTCTTTTTGATAGTTACTACCTCGATGTGTAGAGGAAGGTCCTACTTCTTTCCCTGGATTGCTCCACTGTACCCTTGATCTGTACCTTATAATACTGAGTGTTAAACAAGGAGGCATCAAGTACCATTTTTTGAGTTTTTGGTATGACCAGGGATTGAACCTAGGTCTCCCAGGCCACTGGCAAACACTCTAACCATTATGCCAATGTCCAGTGAACAAAACATACATTTAAAAGAAAATTGCACACCAAATATATATTTATATATATTGGTTAGGTTTCTTTGTTTTAATGGCATATCAGTCTTTGTAGGTTATTCAATGCCAAAGCTATTCTCCTAGAAGAACAATAGTGGTACTATCTAACCCATAGCTGGGAGGATAAGGGGGTTCATATCTTTCCCAAGGATATTTGTCCAAAAGTGAACATAATAGCATGACTGGAGTATGAACTTGCTTACTATGATTCTGCTTTAATCATTACACCACGAGGACCCCCCTCCAATTTATATATTTACTTATATATACAAACACACATAAGTATAAGTACAAACACATGCACAACATATCTGTTTCTGTATATATATATATATATATATATATATATATATATATATATATATATATATATATTTGTTACATATTGATCTTTGGCAGAGCCGTTATGTTCCAGGTGTGTAAACAGGATGACAGCAAAGCATGAGAGTAGGCAGCTCCTGCAGGTTGACAGCCTGAAGTGGGTCACATGGGTTGACAACCAGAAATGTGTGGACATTGGGAAATTATATATACATGGGCAGCCACATCAGACAGTCAGATGCAGTCACGGTCAGTCATGCAGTCATAGTCAGACACAGATACAGTGTCAGACAGTCATTCGCCCATGGCGGAGGTTAGCAGCAGCCTCAGTGCAACCCTGGCCGAGAAGCAAAAAAAATGCTAAGTGGAGCCCTGAATATGCCATAATGTGGAAAAGAAGATATGAGTCAATATAGCAGTCCTTGTCTGTCCTTTGATATGAGTCATATAGCAGTCATCATCTATCCTTTGTCTCTCAGTCTCTTTCTCTCTCTCACATTTACAGCAATTTCAAACCTTTTGAAAAATAAAGATGTGTGGGCTATATTTTTGTAAAGAAGTGTAATGGTTACTCATTCCTTTATTATATGGCTACACAACATATTCTAGTGAAATGTTTGCATAGTTAAATTGTTTCAAGTATTGTTATATAATACTAATAATTCTATTTACTATAAGTTAGTATACAGTTAAATGGTTTCAAGTATAGA
Organism: Sepioteuthis lessoniana; assembly: GCA_963585895.1. Lineage (NCBI taxonomy): Eukaryota > Metazoa > Mollusca > Cephalopoda > Myopsida > Loliginidae > Sepioteuthis > Sepioteuthis lessoniana. The sequence goes on from CAUZXS010003570.1 coordinate 69,167, forward strand.
AAGGTTTTAGAAATTATTTTTTTCTAAACAAAATATACCAGGATTTTATAATTTTGAGTGAAACATTGTACAATCAACAAATACTGTTCTAATTTGTGGTGAGATTTTTTTATTCACTGCAGTGATTAATGGATTTAAACACTTTTGTTTTTTGTCTCATTTGTTAAACCAAACTAAACAAGGAGATTACATTTTTCATGTGTGATAATGTATACCATAATTATATTTGTATAATATGCACTCATATATAACCTACACCTCTATGTTTGGAGTATGAAATCTTGGAAAAAAAATTCTTGTTTATAATACTCGCTGACTATTTAGAATTTGAAACAGTTAAATTTTAGACTAAATTTTGCATTGGTTCAATGTTTTATTGGTTGACTAAAAACAAGAATTTTTTATAGTTTACACAATGTCTTAAATCACAAAATTCTAACAGTTTTTAGAGCAAACACACAAACATATCCACAGAAAAATGTAACAAGCTTGCAGTGAAAATAAATTCACTCTAAAAGAAAGGCAATTATAAACAAACATTCCAGTGGATATTTCTCTGTAAAAGTATAAAACACATTAGTTTGGACAATAGATATAACTTACTTTCAGTTGTCCTATCCTGAATATAGTGAGGCATGTGAATGGAAAAAATTTAATCCAATTTCAATCATTAAGTTCTCTTATATAATATGCCGGCTCATTGGCCTAGTGGGTAGAGTGTTTGCTGATGGTTTGGGAGACCTGGGTTCAATCCCAGGTTGCGTCATACCAAAGACTTTAAAAATGGTACTTGATACCTCCATGCTTAACACTCAGAATTATAAGGTACATATCTAGGGTAAAGTGGAGCAATCCAGGGAAAGGAGTAGCGCCCTTCCCTACACATTGGTGTAGTAGCTATTGAAAAGGGAGCCTACTGGTCGCCCTCGACTACAGTCGCCAACTTTAACTTTTATATAATATGCACCCCTAACTTTTAGTCCAAAACATCTGGAAAAATAGTTAATCTTATACACAAATAATTACACTAATAAGAATTTTAGATCAAAATTCAGTTCGTTATTATGTGTTGGACTACCGACTTATTGGTGTAACTTTGCAAAAATAATGCATCTTATACACAAATTATTACCCTAATAAAAATTTCAGATCAAAACTCACTTCATTATTATTTGTTGGACTACAGACTTATTGATCCACCTTTGCAAAAATAGCACCTCTTATACACAAATAATTACACTAATAAAAATTTCAGATCAAAACTCACTTCATTATTATTTGTTGGACTACAGACTTATTGATCCACCTTTGCAAAAATAGCACCTCTTATACACAAATAATTACACTAATAAAAATTTCAGATCAAAACTCACTTCATTATTATTTGTTGGACTACAGACTTATTGATCCACCTTTGCAAAAATAGCACCTCTTATACACAAATAATTACACTAATAAAAATTTCAGATCAAAACTCACTTCATTATTATTTGTTGGACTACAGACTTATTGATCCACCTTTGCAAAAATAGCACCTCTTATACACAAATAATTACCCTAATAAAAATTTCAGATCAAAACTCACTTCATTATTATTTGTTGGACTACAGACTTATTGATCCACCTTTGCAAAAATAGCACCTCTTATACACAAATAATTACCCTAATAAAAATTTCAGATCAAAACTCACTTCATTATTATTTGTTGGACTACAGACTTATTGATCCACCTTTGCAAAAATAGCACCTCTTATACACAAATAATTACACTAATAAAAATTTCAGATCAAAACTCACTTCATTATTATTTGTTGGACTACAGACTTATTGATCCACCTTTGCAAAAATAGCACCTCTTATACACAAATAATTACACTAATAAAAATTTCAGATCAAAACTCACTTCATTATTATTTGTTAGACTACAGACTTATTGATCCACCTTTGCAAAAATAACAATTTTTTGGCAGGGAATAAAGAGAAGGATTCACAAGTAACAAACATTTGTTTTAAGCATTAAAATTTAAAAATCAAAGACAATAATATTAATTTATTTTCAGTCTATTGATTCTATTTGTATTAATCCTGAATTAAGAAAGAACTTGTTAACTTTGGCACCAAATACAAATCGCCAGAAGAGATCCTTCATAGAATTAATGGTTGAGTGGTTGCTTTAGGACTTATCAACCCTTGTAGGTTATTAAATGAAAATTCCTGTATATACATGTATATATGAAATATACATGATTTGTAAATGAATAGTTTGTGGGGAAAATTATTTTTAGATGAGCCTAAGCTCATTTGTTTCCACACATTAAATAGTTTCAAGTATTGCTATGTAATACTAATAATTCTATTAATATTAGTCATTAGTTTCCCATGGTTCAATGGTTTCAAGGATAGAAAATGATTAAATATTTCTATTTGACCTATTGATAGGACCCTAATAGGTTTTGTTTTTTGGTTCAGAATGTGTCTCAGAGTAATAATTTTGAAGAAGTACTCTACATTCCCTAAACTCCAAGCCTCATTATCAGATGTAGTTTAATAAATTAAGGAACATTAGTAAAACCCTTCAACTTAACAACTATCTGATTTTGGTTGTTTCTTAGACAGGAAACAAGGAGTAAATGAGATTAATAAACCTTTAATCAGGAGTGTCCTCGTGGTGTAATGGTTAAAGCAATGGACTGCGGAATCGTAGTAAGCGAGTTTGTACTCCAGTTGCACTATTTCATTCACTTTTGGACAAATACCCTTGGGAAAGGTATGAACCTCCTTATCCTCTCAGCTATAGGTTAAATAGTACCACTACTGTTCTTCTAGGAGAATGGCTTTGGCATTAACTAACCAACAAAGGTTGATATGTCCTTAAACAAAAAAACAACCAACCAACCAACCTTATTTAATCCCCAGGAATTTTTTGCACTGATTCCATTAACCATAACCGGTATAATGCAGTATAATGATAAACATGTTCTTGATAACTCTGTAAGGAAGATAATCAATAACAAAGTTGTCTTGAAAATATACATTTTTCCATCAATGACGTAAGACCCCCCCCCAATCTCCACAATGAGTGTCCTGGATAAAAAAAATCTGATGGTGTTCTAGTAATGCTGGATCTTTGGGGGAATGCAGAGTACCCCATCATTGCCATTGCACCTAGGTTCACTCAGGCCCAGAGTGGTAACTCCTGATAGTGTTCTATCTATGGGTCAGATAGAACTGTTTGACGTTTAAGCTGTGGGCGAACAAATGATATATGCTAAATTGAATTGTTAGGAATAGAACTGTTTGACCATTTAACTGTTTAAACAAATGACTTACACTAAATTGAATTGTTTATAATAGAGCTGTTTGATCTTTTAATTATGTGTAAATTGGAGGTTGCAGGTTCAATCCTGACTATGGTTGGTTAACAATACAGGAATACTTAGCACTTGTACCCAGTTACAAGAGAGTTTGAGTCTCATTAGGTGCCCCACTCAACTAAGCAAAGCTTAGTAAATAACTTTAATATACACAACTTTGAGCACCCTGTGTTATGTAATAATTAGATGAGCAAACCATTACTAGTGAGTTCAAGTCTCACTGGGTGCCCTATACATCTATCCTTGGGCCACAACTAAGCAAAGCTTAGTAAATAACTTTAATATACACAACTTTGAGCTCCCTGTGTTGTGTAATAATTCATGAGCAAACCATTACTAGTGAGTTCAAGTCTCACTGGGTGCCCTATGCATCTATCCTTGTGCCACAACTAAGCAAAGCTTAGTAAATAACTTTAATATACACACCTTTGAGCACCCTGTGTTGTGTAATAATTAGATGAGCAAACCATTACTAGTGAGCTCAAGTCTCACTGGGTGCCCTATAGATTTGTCCTTGTGCCACAACTAAACAAAGCTATATAAATAAGTAACAAGAAAATACCCTAGACACCTCACATTGTATAATAGTTAGCAAGTTAGGCTACCAAAATATCACCAGTAAGTTTGAGTCTCACTGTGTGTCCCACATGTTTAGCCTTGTCCTACCATAAAGTAAAGGTTAGTAAAGAACCATGAAAAGAAAAGAAAAGATTCTCAGTACCTTGAATGGTGTAATGATTAGCAAGCTAGACAAGCATACCATTCCTAGTGAACATGAGTCTCACTTGGTGTCTCATACATCAAACCTGATGCTACAACTAAATAAAGCCAAGACAATGACTACAACAAACATGTTATAGGGCACTTCATGTTGTGCAGTGATTAGCAAGCTAGACAAGCATACCATTCCTAGTGAATATGAGTCTCACTTGGTGTCTCATACATCAAACCTGGTGCTACAACTAAATAAAGCCAAGACAATGACTACAACAAACATGTTATAGGGCACTTCATGTTGTGCAGTGATTAGCAAGCTAGACAAGCATACCATTCCTAGTGAATATGAGTCTCACTTGGTGTCTCATACATCAAACCTGATGCTACAACTAAATAAAGCCAAGACAATGACTACAACAAACATGTTATAGGGCACTTCATGTTGTGCAGTGATTAGCAAGCTAGACAAGCAAACCATTCCTAGTGAGTTTGAGTCTCACTGGGTACTCCATACGTCTGGTCTGGTGCCACAATGAAACAAAGTTTAGTAAATAAGTAAACAGAAAAAACTCTGGGAGCCTTATGTAGTGTGCAGAGGTTAGTAAGATAGACTAGCAAATCATTACTAATGAACTTGAATCTCACTGAGTGCTCCATACATCTGGCTATGTTCTACAAAGCTTATTAAATAACTATAACAAACCTTCCTTATCCAAAAAGTTATCTTAAGATTTCAAAAAAATGAATAAATCTGTTACCAAAAATATGAATATATAGCAGTCTAACAATAAGTACAGACTTTACATAGATGGCATACGTGCCCGGACCCAGATTTGGGTTCGTGAAACTGCTTGCCTTATCAGGCTCACATTGCACCAAGTAAGCCAATGAGCAGCATAGACCAGCAGGGTTCGAGTTTCGGCTTGTTCTCGACCTTCTCCTTTATCCCCACTTTAATCGGCCTTCGGGCTTTTGACCATGTGTCAAGTCGTGTCTGGTGGGAGGCAGCGACAAATAAACAGACTTTACATAGATTTATGCCATTCTATTTTTGATAATAAACCACAACACTATCAAGATTAGCTAGAATACTAAGAAGAGTCCTGGAGATCTTATAAGACTTCCTGTCACTAGAATTTCAGTAAAAAAACACCAGTTAAAACTAATTTACACAGAAAATTTGCAAGGAGTAAAATAATAATTTCTTTTCACAGTTGAATGATTTCAAGAATTCTTTTCTAATCCATTAATACTACCCTGCACTAGATGGGAGCTTAATAGATTCAACCAGTCAAGGTCAGAAGGAATCTGGGAGTAATGGCAATGAAAGGGTGACTACACTTCAGAGACCCTCAGAACAGGAGTGTCACTGCTGTTTAGAATCATACCCAGGATATCCTTTTGTTTTTTGTTTGTTTGGTTTTTTTTTGCGGGGGGAATACATATTCTCAAGAGAAACAGTCAGCATATTCTAGTTTCTATCAATAGGGTAAATAAAAAGGCTTGATAGTTGTATTCCTATCAAATACTAATAATTTGCACATATTTATTTGGTTTCAAGTATTCTTATCAAATACTAATAATTTGCACACATTTATACGACCCATAGATGGGATCTTAATAAGTACTACTAGTGTCAGAGAGAACCTGGAGTACTGACAGTGTCATAGTGTATCTGAGAGTAGTGACAAGGAAGGCATGACTTTTCACTCCTCAGAGCTCCAGAACAGGAGCTTCACCACTGGATACAGTTTAGTATCATAGCCAGGACACCCTTTATGTTTGTTAGGGGAAGTACTCCATAAAGAAAACAGTCAACTTATTCTAAGCCCTGGTAACAGGGTGGGCAAATGTTGTATGCCAAGGGTTAAAGGAGATTTGTGATTAGGAAAGGTGATAGAAAATGGAATTTACTTGAATGTTAAAGAAATGGGTTTGTAATTGCATGTGTTCTTTTCTTTTTTGTTACAAGGTAAAATTGTATATGTCATGAAAGTATTTGTTAAGTAACACCATTCTTCTTGTTGAAAACAGATTTTAAACATCTATTCATTTTCATGTTAGCTTGCTACTGACTAGATCTAAACTTTTTGATGGAATGGAAAAGAGTCTCGAAAAAGTGTATATTTATCCACGGCATTTCAAAAAAGAATGCACCGTCTTTTCAACAATTTGTATTTAAACTATTTTAACTTCTTTATAGCTCTGAAAACATTAGTTGTAGACAACCCAATGTACAAAGGCGGCTTTCTTAGAGATTTTCTGGGTAAGTGAGTTAAATGCTCAGACTTATTATTAAGAAATTTGGCAATTAACAAAGGCAGCTAGCCTGATTTTTTTTTTAATCCTGTACTTTTCAAGTTAAAAAAAAAAAATCTATCAACCAAACATAATGTCATTGGAAAGTGTGTTCATCCTTGGAAAATTTCATACAGCATTACCCATGAATAAGTGACCATGTGCCAGACTAAATTCAAGATTCTAATCATACAATATTGCTCCTAAATAAACCCATCACAACAAATTTTTTATGCAAAGTCAATTTTCTTCTATCAAGCAATTAATCTCTCAGTCAGTTTTTCTATTGGTCTATTTGTGGTGTTTTTTTAATTGGTTGGTTGTTTGGTTGTTTGGGTTTTATGGCATATCAACCTTTGCAGGTTATTTAATGCCAAATCTATTTTTATGCAAATAGTTTTATTTCAAAAATTCAGTTTAGCATGAGTACACAGTTTAATTGTCAAAAACATTTCTATTTCAATCTATTCAATTCATTTAAACAGTTCAAATTCAGTTAATTCAGTTTAGTATAAGCACAGAAGTTCTATATTAACAATTCAGTTTAGTGTATGTACAGTTTCAATGTCAAAAACAGTTCCATTTCAAACAATTCAGTTTAGCATAAGCACACAATTTAAATGTAAGTACACAGTCTAATTGTCAAAAAGATTTCAGGTGCTACCATTCCGGGCCAGAGTGGACCTGGGAGCAATGGTAATGAAGAGGTGGTCTGCATTCTCCAAAGCTCCAGCATCACTGGAACCTTACCATCAGATGTTTTTTTTGGGGGGGTGGGGTCTTACCCCACTGCAGAGGTGTAGTTGGTGTATTCTACAGCCACAGCCGACTGGGCAAGGTGTTTTTTTTATATTTTAATCTTATGTTTGGTATGTTTTATCTCATTGGCTGTGCCCATTTTTTTAAAACTGTTTTTTATCTGTTTTTTTTGTTTCTTGTTTTTTGGTGGGGGAAGTGTTTTGTATCACCCACAGTGAGTTGGTATTTTAATAGCCATATGTATTCATATTCCTTATGACTACTTTTTTTTTTTTTTTACGGCAATTACACAAGAATGTTGCAAGCAATATTGAACAAGTCCTGACAAACCAGACATGCAGGACACTGTTGGAGAAGCAGGGACGAGCTCATAAGTGATGTACTCCTATGGACCCCCACATAAGGCCGAGCAAAAGCAGGACGACCAGCTCAAACATACATAAAGCAGCTATGTGAAGATACGGGATGTAGCCCTGAAGACCTGCCGGAGGTGATGAACGATAGGGAGAAGTGGCGAGAGAGGGTCAGGGATATCCATGCTCGCGGCACGACACGATGATGATGATAATGTCTACTTTATATGGAGATGAGGGTGGAGCAATGGTTATAGTCATAGGAGATGGACATAACAAGTTCAAATACTGGACAAGGCTGCTTACATTTCACATTATGTTCATGTCCTTGAAAATGGTGAATCCTTCCCCAACCCCTATTTATAAGCAAATAGTAGAGCAGACTGGGTTCTTTAGCCTTGGTAGGAGAAAAGGAGAAAAAAACTCTGCTGAATGTTATCTTGAGAATCTGTGGTGAATTAGAGCTCTATTCCTTAGTTATCAGCTCATCCAAAAAGTATGACTGGTCCAACATAAGCCTTTATCACTATAAACAAAAAAAATCACCTATGAAAGTTGTCTAGCAGTTTATATTGTTAAGTAAACAGTTAGGCAATCACCCATAGTATATGACGGGAGAATATTTGACAAATTCTTTTTTTTCTTTAATGAATAAAAGCAGTCATTTTCAAATTACAATTCTGACCAAAAGAATAGAAAATGTGTTGCCCTGCCGTATAGCAAAATAAATTCTCTGCAATAACCATTCAACCCCAAATAGGTTTGTTCTTATAGTCAGCCATCTTAAAAACCAATCTGACTGAGAGCTTAGGACACTGAATATTTCAACAACAAATCAATGCTGCATTGTTCAGGAAATAAAATGTAAAAGCTGGGAGCCCCACTTGTCCTGTCATTTTGATAAAAGTGTGTAATGATAGAAAATATCACTTAAGGGTTGATAGGAAACATCAAATGTATCACCTAATTTAATATAAGCTTTTCTTAATATATAATGAAAATCAGATAGAATACAATCAGTGATGAAATACAGACAAGGAAGTTGAGTCAAAACACAATTCAAAGGACAAAGGATCTGTTACAAATGATATATGATTAGAATCTATATTAAATAACCAGGAAGGCTTTGTTTGTTTGAACTCTACACATGTCCAGACAGTTCGATGTCTGCTAAATATGGTGTATGTATTTATTATATACAGGCTTTAACAAGAAAAAAAACGTTCCACATGAGGAGATTGGTTTGGTTTCTTTGTTTAATGGCATATCAACATTTGAAGGCTATTTAATGCCAAAGCCATTCTCCTAGAAGAACAGTAGTGGTACTATTTAACCCATAGCTGAGAGGATAAGGGAGTTCATACCTTTCCCAAAGGTATTTGCCCAAAAGTGAACGTAATAGCACGACTGGAGAACGAAATCGCGTACTAAGATTCCACAGTCCATCGCTTTAACTATTACACTACAAGGACACCCACCTCCACATGAGGAGAGATTGATTGATTAACATGTCAACCTGTCTAGTGTTATTTTATGCCTAAAGGTTAGAGAATCATGTTCATATTTACATTTTTTGTATGATTGTTTCTTAAATGTTTTTGGTCTTTGCACATAGTCCTTTTGAATTTTGCCCAGTTGGCTGGCAATGGCTATAGAATACACCGACTGCTTCTCTGTAGAGGGGTACACCACCACAATGAGTGTCCTGGATATGACACTAAACAATCTGATGGTGAGTTTCTAGTAATGCTGGAACTTTGAGGAATGTGGAGTACCCCTTTATTGCCATTGTTCCCTGGTCCACTCTGGCTCAGAGTGGTAGCAACTAATAGGGTCCTATCTATGGGTCAAATAGAAGTAAACTGTGTACTTATGCTAAACTGAATTGTTTGAAAAAGAACTGATTTTGACATCGAAACTATGTACTTATGCTAAACTGAATTGTTTGAAATAGAACAAAACAACCAACTAACCCATCGTTTTGAATTGATAGATCTTCAAATAAGGATTTGCATTATTGCTTAGTTAGGACTAATAAACTAAACAATCTATCTATATATTATTAACATTCTTATCATATTTGTGTGCTAGTATATATATATATATATATATATATATATATATATATATATATATTAGTGTAAAGTAGCTTTTCTGGGCTTAAGAGACCAACTAGCTTAGGAGAAGGAAAAACTTCAAATAAGGAATTGCATTATTGGTTAGTTAGGACTAATAAACCAAACAAAAATAAAATGCTTAAATCAACGATTATCTTAAGCACTACTTAAAAAATATTTCTCCATAAAACATAAAAAAACATCAACTTTAAAAGATGATAAAAAAACGTATAATTAGTAAATCTCTTTTCAGATGAATTTACTATATAAAATTTTATATTAACAATTACTATTTGTAACAGTTCATTGCAGACATTTAATTGATAACAAAGATTATAGAATAATCAGCTTTGATAAAAAATCTTGGCTTCTAAGCCAACTTCAACAAATAATTATTTATTTGATTAGAGATACTTGTAGATGTTTTTTACCTATCTATATATTACTAACATTCTTATCATATTTGTGTATTAGTGTATATATATATATATATATATATATATTAGTGTAAAGTAGGTTTCCTAGGCTTAAGAGACCAACTAGCTTGGGAGAAGGAAAAGCTCTGAATTCAATATCTGAGGAGTGTTGTTTGGGAGAATTTGTGGAACACTGGTACAGTGTTCTTCTGTTATGTGTGTCTAGTTCTTCACAGGCCTTCACCACAATAAACAAATCACCTGCAAAGTTTGTCAAACATTTCACATCTTAACTGAAATGTGAGATTTTAATACGTTGAAATCCACAGGAGAGTTCATTCTAGTGTAATGCAAAGCTCATCGAAAGAATTGAGCACTCTGGTAGCCAATAGGGTATTAAAAAAAAAAAAATGTAAACAAAGGCTGCTGCTGCTGTTTCTAAAAATAAAAAAATACCTTAAAATTCCCTTAGCCAACGTGGTCCGCTTGGTGGACGAGTGGTCTAAAACACAGTCTAACGTAAAGTTGGACGGGTTTCGATCCCGGCTTCGAGCGTCCTACATGTCTAGCCTCACTGAAGAGTTCTGATAGAACGAAACAGTCTCTGTGGATGACTATATATATATATATATATATAGGCATCGGACAAAATAATGGAAACACCTAGAATCCTAGAATCATAATTTTGAAACTCCTATAAAACTTGTTATTTTTTATGTATTTTGATTGATTATGAATTTTTCTGGTTTTATCTTAATAAAATAGTTGTTTTTTACAGATATTATCAGAAGAAATTAATCAAAATTCATTAAAATGGCAAATCTGTGAGACTTTAAAAGAAATCAAAGTGTTAGTGCTTGTATGGCAGGTACTAGAGTGACAAAAACCGCTGAATTATTTGGTGTAGCAAGGAGTACTGTCTCGAAAGTAATGACAACATTTGAAAAAGAAGGAAAAACCTCCTCACAAAAGCAAAATTCTGGAAAAAAGCAAAAGCTGTCTGATAAGGACTGTCAGACTCTTACACAGATTGTTAGGAAGGATCACAAGAATACAGCTCTGAAAATTACAGCAGAGCCTAATGACAATCTAGAGAACCCAGTTTCTTCAAAAACTATAAGAGAGCTGCTCAAAGCTGGATTTCACAGGTGGGCTGCAATCAGAAAACCATATTAAAATAGATTTGTTTAAAATTTCCAGGTGTTTCCATTATTTGTCTAACCCCTATATATATATATATATATATAGTGTAATGAGGTATAAACAAAAAAGATCCATAAGTTTGATTGTTTTATAATGAAGAATAAAAGTGTTCATTATAAGAACAGAAAAGCTAAAAAGTTGGGCTGTTTTTAATATCCTACTAAAAAATGATCTTGATAGCAACAATAGTTTCACATTGGAAGTAATCTTCAGGCAATGATATTTGACATGATCTTTATGGGATCTTTATATAAGACACATAATAAATAAATAAAGCCTCCTTTTTCAATAGCTACTACACCAAGGTATAGGAGAGAGTGCAACTCCTTTCCCTGGATTGCTCCACTTTACCCTTGATCTTCATGTTATAATTCTTAGTGTTAAGCAATGGGACATCAAGTACCATTTTTTGAGTCTTTGGTATGACTTGACCTGGGATTGAACCCCGGTCTCCAGGATCATTGGTGAACACTCTACTCAATAAGCCAATGGCCCGATAAAAGACACATAACAGAATTTATAAATTGTATATTAAAAAATAAACAGATATATAAAAATTGAGGAAAGTTTCATCAATGAAAGCAGGGATAGATAGCAAAAAAGTATTTATTTTTATATCTGCATTTTGAGCCCACTTGAGATATTCTTGTTTGATTGTTTGTCCGGTTAGAAAAACACCATTATTCTGTATTTTTCCTCCAAACATAAATTGAAGTTTTTGACCCAGGATTAGATAAGAATACTTGTAACTATTCGTGAAAACAAGCAATTATTATTAGATAGTAATGATAATTTGTAACCTTATAATTTTGCATAAACCATGAGTATTAAATAGGAATAAACGTGTGAAAATTATTCGATTGGTTGGTTGGTTGGTTAGCTGGGTTAGAATGTTGCGAGCAATATTGAACAAGTCCTGGCGACAACACTCCACGAGACACCAACTATACAGACACTTGCCCCCCATCACGAAAACTATACAAGTTAGATGAACCAGACACGCGGGACACTGCTGGAGAAGCAAGGACGAACTCATCAGTGATGTACTCCTATGGACCCCCACATATGGCCAAGCAAAAGCAGGATGACCAGCTCGAACATACATACAGCAGCTATGTGAGGATACGGGATGTAGCCCTGAAGACCTGCCAAAAGTGATGAATGATAGGGAGAAGTGGCGAGAGAGGGTCAGGGATATCCATGCTAGTGGCACGACATGATGATGATAATGACCTTTATTTTAATCTCACATTTGATTCTCATGGTTTCTCCATATTTATCTTTCTTTTTCTCAAATATATTTTGTTATTGTTGTGCTGCTAGAGAAATGTTTTAGGTTGAAAAACTTTTTATGATAGTAAAATCTTTCTTTGAAAGTTCTTTCAGTGGCACTGATGAATTCCATAACACAAGGTCAATCTTTTTAAGCGGAATTTAACAGATTTGAATTCAGAGTTTTCCTTCTCATAGACTAGTTGCCTCACCAAGGCTGAAGAACCTAGTCTGCCCTACTATTTACCCATAGCTGGAGGGGGAATAATTGGATTCATACCTGCTGTAATAACATGAATTTAGTGGTTTCACCAGTCATCTATTACATTACATATGTTCTCTTTAAGTTCATATATATATATATATATATATATAATATGTATATATATATATAATTTAAATGTTCAGCTCCTGAATGATTTTCTTGTCCTGAAGGAATTACTCCCAACTCTGGTTTAACTGGACCGAATAACTATGCGTTTTAAATGTAAAGGCACGCTTACTCTACTGTAAAGCCAATTTGATATTAAGCCTATCCACATGTCAGCGAACAAGGCAGAATGTTTTTAAATATCTTCTATCGAATAATTTAAAAATTCGTAAAGAAAGCCCTAACAGTAGTTTAGAAGAAAAGCCTAGAATGCTACTACAGCCCCCCCCCCTCAGAAAAGGAAAAAGAAAAAAAAAAAAAAAAAAAAAAAAACCAACCAAAATGAATTGTCCCCTTCACCCCACTAGACCGCCCCCAAAGCTACCTAAAATATCAGTAGTAAATAAAAGTCCAAACGAAGAAGACGCATTTGAACTCAGGAGCCAAGTGGAAGA
>CAUZXS010003570.1:87500-191609 GCA_963585895.1 Sepioteuthis lessoniana
CAGCCTCCACAACACGTCAAATAGAAATGGGCAACATCTAACAGATTTCATGATAGAAAATAGATTAGCATGCCTCAATACAAACTACCAAAAAAGAGAGGGCAAACTATGGACATACACGTACGCAAACAATACTAAAGCTCAGATAGACTACGTCCTTATAAACAAGAAATGGAAGAATAGTGCATTGAATTGCGAGGCATACTCCTCTTTTGAGGGTGTGTCCACCGATCACCGAATAGTCACGGCGAAAATACGGTTAAGCCTACGAAAAAACGCCAAACGAACAGTGACCACCAAACACTATGACTGGGCCCTATTAAACAACAAAGATGTCAGAGATAAATACGTATTAGAATTGAGAAACAGATTCGAAACACTACAAGAAAAGACGGAAAAAAGTACACCAAACGACGAATACGAAAATTTCGTCAATGCACACCTCGAGGCAGCAGCAAAATACATTCCAACAAAAATTAAAACTAAATATAGAGCCCCATGGGAAACCTTAGCGGTGAGAGAAAAACGTGCACTAGTGAAAACAGCCTCCAAAAACTATCGAAAAAACCCAACAAACACAAATGCCTTAAAACTAAAAACGGCACAAAATCAATTAGCAGGCATATATATAAAGGAACAGACAGAATACATTCAAAATCAGATAGATAAGATCAGAGACTCGGTAGAAGATAGACAATCTAGAATTGCCTGGCAAACAATAAACGAAGTGAGCAGAAGAAAGAGCACAGCCAAAGATAAACTTAAAGCAGCAAACCAACAAGAAAGAATAAAACTGTGGAAACAGCACTTCGAAAACTTACTTGGAAACCCACCAAAAATAACGCATGAACCAATCACCAGAATAATTAGCAAACAATTAGACATTAAACTTGGACCGTTCACACAAGGAGAACTCGACTCGGTTCTCAGAAAAATTAAAAATAGGAAAGCTGCAGGACTGGACGAAATTCCCCCGGAAGTATGGAAGACCAGACAATTCGACGACATACTGCTCCGACACTGCAACGCAGTATACAATCAAAATCCGATAGATAGATGGACGAAGGGATGCATACTCCCCTTCCCTAAAAAGGGGGACCTCGGATTAGCCAAAAACTACCGAGGCATAACACTTACATCCATAGCTGCCAAAATCTACAATGCCCTACTACGAAACCGCATAGAACCCAAAATCGACAACATACTTAGAAAAAACCAAAATGGCTTCCGAAGAAATAGATCTACGACCTCACAAATACTAACCATCCGCAGAATCCTTGAAGGTGTACGGGCAAAGAACCTACAAGCGACATTAATATTTGTCGACTTTACCAAGGCCTTCGACTCCATTCACAGAGGAAAGATGGAACAAATCCTACTAGCGTACGGCATACCTAAAGAAACCGTAGCGGCAATAACGATTCTCTATAGAAACACTAAAGTAAAAGTACGATCACCAGATGGAGACACAGAATACTTCGACATTGTAGCAGGAGTACTACAAGGGGACACGCTGGCTCCGTATCTCTTTATCATTTGTCTAGACTACGTACTTAGAACATCGATTGACAAAATCAAAGAGAATGGCTTCGAACTGACGAAGAAAAGAAGCAGAAGATATCCCGCAACAACAATTACCGACGCCGACTACGCCGATGACATAGCGATACTGGCAAATACACCTGACCAAGCCGAAACACTTCTGCATAGCCTGGAACGAGCAGCAGCAAGCATAGGCCTCCATGTTAATGCACACAAAACGGAATATATGTGCTATAACCAAACGGGGGACATCTCCACTCTAGAAGGAACCCCTCTTAAACTAGTAGACAAATTCACGTACCTAGGAAGCAGCGTCGAATCAACCGAAAAGGACATCGAAACGAGGTTAACGAAAGCATGGACAGCTATCAATAGGCTATCGACTATATGGAAATCAGACCTAACCGATAAAATGAAACGCAGTTTCTTCCAGGCAGCGGTCACATCGATACTGCTATATGGATGCACTACATGGACGCTAACAAAACGGCTCGAGAAGAAACTAGATGGCAATTACACAAGAATGCTGCGTGCAATCCTCAACAAGTCCTGGCAGAGGCACCCCACGAGACACCAACTGTACGGCCACCTGCCCCCTATCACGAAATCTATTCAAGTTAGGCGAACCAGACATGCTGGACATTGCTGGAGAAGCAGAGATGAACTCATAAGAGATGTACTCTTATGGATCCCCACACACGGCCGCGCAAAAGCAGGACGACCAGCACGAACGTACATTCAGCAGCTGTGTGAGGATACAGGATGTTGTCCTGAAGACCTGCCTAGGGCGATGAACGATAGGGAGGAGTGGCGAGAGAGGGTCAGGGATATCCGTGCTGCCAGCACGATATGATGATGATGATGATATATGTATATATTTACAAAGTCCTTCACATGAGCTGGATGTGACATGTGCCTATTATTTAAACTGTGTTTAACAAGTTTGAAATGAGAGTTTTCCTTCTCCCAAACTGGATGCCATACCAAGGTTGAAAAGCTCAGTCTGCCCAATTATTTACTCATAGCTGAAGGAAGAATAGTTAGATGCATTGCTTTCCCAAGTGTATGGACACTCTCTTAAAAGCAGAATAAAACAGGATTTGAACTGAGGTCACTGTGTCCATTTCAAATGATGATAGATATTCCACTATGGATGCATATATATATATATATATATATATATATATATACACATATATGCATATGTGCACACACACACACATACATGCATATATATATATACATATACACTCACAAATTTCTAGCTCTATGTGTACACTTGCATATATATACCTATACACACACACACACACACCAAACATTCTTATTACAAACATCCTCACTGTTTTTGTGTATATATATAAGCACATATACACAAACACACACAATGATCCAGAGTAAAACAACAAAAACTTCATGGCATATCAAATATCAAAGACTAATTAGGGAAACTGTGGAAACAGCACTTCGAAAACTTACTTGGAAACCCACCAAAAATAACGCATGAACCAATCACCAGAATAATTAGCAAACAATTAGACATTAAACTTGGACCGTTCACACAAGGAGAACTCGACTCGGTTCTCAGAAAAATTAAAAATAGGAAAGCTGCAGGACTGGACGAAATTCCCCCGGAAGTATGGAAGACCAGACAATTCGACGACATACTGCTCCGACACTGCAACGCAGTATACAATCAAAATCCGATAGATAGATGGACGAAGGGATGCATCCTCCCCTTCCCTAAAAAGGGAGACCTCGGATTAGCCAAAAACTACCGAGGCATAACACTTACATCCATAGCTGCCAAAATCTACAATGCCCTACTACGAAACCGCATAGAACCCAAAATCGACAACATACTTAGAAAAAACCAAAATGGCTTCCGAAGAAATAGATCTACGACCTCACAAATACTAACCATCCGCAGAATCCTTGAGGGTGTACGGGCAAAGAACCTACAAGCGACATTAATATTTGTCGACTTTACCAAGGCTTTCGACTCCATTCACAGAGGAAAGATGGAACAAATCCTACTAGCGTACGGCATACCTAAAGAAACCGTAGCGGCAATAACGATTCTCTATAGAAACACTAAAGTAAAAGTACGATCACCAGATGGAGACACAGAATACTTCGACATTGTAGCAGGAGTACTACAAGGGGACACGCTGGCTCCGTATCTCTTTATCATTTGTCTAGACTACGTACTTAGAACATCGATTGACAAAATCAAAGAGAATGGCTTCGAACTGACGAAGAAAAGAAGCAGAAGATATCCCGCAACAACAATTACCGACGCCGACTACGCCGATGACATAGCGATACTGGCAAATACACCTGACCAAGCCGAAACACTTCTGCATAGCCTGGAACGAGCAGCAGCAAGCATAGGCCTCCATGTTAATGCACACAAAACGGAATATATGTGCTATAACCAAACAGGGGACATCTCCACTCTAGAAGGAACCCCTCTTAAACTAGTAGACAAATTCACGTACCTAGGAAGCAGCGTCGAATCAACCGAAAAGGACATCGAAACGAGGTTAACGAAAGCATGGACAGCTATCAATAGGCTATCGACTATATGGAAATCAGACCTAACCGATAAAATGAAACGCAGTTTCTTCCAGGCAGCGGTCACATCGATACTGCTATATGGATGCACTACATGGACGCTAACAAAACGGCTGGAGAAGAAACTAGATGGCAATTACACAAGAATGCTGCGTGCAATCCTCAACAAGTCCTGGCAGCAACACCCCACAAGACACCAACTGTACGGCCACCTGCCCCCTATCACGAAATCTATTCAAGTTAGGCGAACCAGGCATGCAGGACATTGCTGGAGAAGCAGAGATGAACTCATAAGAGATGTACTCTTATGGATCCCCACACACGGCCGCGCAAAAGCAGGACGACCAGCACGAACGTACATTCAGCAGCTATGTGAGGATACAGGTTGTTGTCCTGAAGACCTACCTAGGGCGATGAACGATAGGGAGGAGTGGCGAGAGAGGGTCAGGGATATCCGTGCTGCCAGCACGATATGATGATGATGAATTAGGGAAATAAAAACTTACCTGCAAAGGAGACAAGGAGACACACTCAGAGAAAGAGAAAGAGAGGAGGAAGAAGGGAGAGAAAGAACTAGCCCCGACAAGAAATCTAACATAAAACAGTGACCTCTATATAAACCAATACAAAACCTGAAAAAACATTCGACTTGCAAACCTACACAAATGAGTTTCAGTCTCTCCCAGTTTACATATATATATATATATATATATATAATGTATTTATGCATTCCATCATAACACAACAAAAATGACTTATAATAATGAGGTTTTTATTTGAGAAATACTCTTAAAATACTCAAGCTGAGAGAGAAGATAAAGAAATTTTCCATGCAATTTGTAACTGAATGATAATTTTGTGAGGTCTGCAATTGTACAGGATATCATTTTTTGATTATTCAAATTTCCGATGTAATGGAGATAAGTATGAAATGCTAATCAAAATCTTTCACTCCTTCTCAAATAGAAGCATCAAAATAATCATTGACCACATTAACAACTGAAAAAACCAATGGGTTCATGATTCATCGAGATAAGTTTTCAGATTTATTTCAACCATTTACCCATATATTATTAAATTGTGTTTGCCATCATTCATTCACTTTATAAATGAATTTTAGATGTTATTTTTAAATCGCAGAATATAAAATCTGCAGCATACTCCAAAAAATGTTTTAGTGGGAAAAAAAATTTTTTCCAGAAATTTTCAGAGCTAAAAGAGCACAATTTTAAAAGTTTAAAATTCTGCCGAACTTTTAACAATATGCAGTGAACCTAATTCAATTTTCCTTTTGTCTTTGTCCATTAAGCTGAAATGAATGAATAAATAAGTAACAAAAAATATATATTTTCTTTTCATTGAAGCTTAAGTTCACTTTCATTGAAATGTTCTGGTCTGACAAGATGCAGACACAAGTAAAAGAAAAAGCAACAAAACATGACAAATTCTTTGAAATTAGAATCTTACACTATGACCACATTCCAATACAAAAGAATCTCTAACATTAAAATCTTTGTAATACCATTCTAAATACACAAAAGGAAATAACCTAGTAAAAGTATATAGACACATAATGGCATAATCGTAAGAGTGTTTGCTAATGGTCCAGGAGACTAGGGTTCAATCCCAGGTCAAGTCATACCAACGACTCGAAAAATGGTACTTAATGCCTCTTTGCTTAACACTCAGCATTAAAAGGTGTAGATCAAAGATAAATAGACCAATCCTGGGAAGGGAGTTGTGCCCTCCTCGGTGCAGTAGTTATTGAAAAGGGAGCCTTTGAATCACCCTTGATTATGGTCGACTAACTTATATATATATATATATATCTATATATATATATATAGGTATTCGTAACAAATAGTTTTGACGGTAGATGCAATTTGTGCTTAGAAGAGAAAATACATATTTTAACACATAAATTGCCTGATAAGTTATTAAATAAGAGAAGTGAATTAATAGCTAGATGTAGACATAAGACAAAATTTAAACTATAGACTAAAAATATTTTTTAAAAACATAGAAATAAATAGTTAAACCAGACAAAAAACGTATCCAATATACACACAAGGAAAAAATAGGTAGCTAAATAAATAGTATCGAAATTAATATAAGCATTAATATTTCTCTTAAAAGTTAATTATCGAACTTAACATGAAAAGAAAATAAATTAAGTAAATAAATAAAAAAGTTAAATTACTGTAATTATAACTGACGGAAGAATTTTGAAAATAAAATAAATAGGTAAATAAAAAAATGGAAATTCAATAAAACGAGGAGGTAACTCCTTTAATCTCACACCAGAAACTGAAAAACAGGATGGAAATAAATTTATAATCCTAAAATAACCGGTCTTTGGTTTTTTCTTTAAAGTAAAGATATATATATATATGAGGGTTATTTGATAAATGAAGGAAATCAAAATAAACTTTTTTTTGCTAAATGTAAAGTCTGCCTTATTAGGAATTGGTTTATAGTGAAAACTATTTTAATCTCACAAGAGTACTTTGCAGTCTATTCAAAACTGTCGCAAATCAAATAGAGTGCTCCAGGTTTGAACAGAGGTCTCTGTTCAAATATTTGGAGTCTCAGAAGTGCAAACCATGTGAAATTTACAGAAGAATGTATGATGTGTACAAAAAAGATTGTTTTAGTAAAAAAAAAATTACAAATGAGCTAAACATGGCTTCATCTGACTGCACTTCTGCAGGGGGGTAAGACCACCACCCCAATGAGAGTCCTGATATGACATTAAACAATCTGATGGTAAGGTTCCAATAATGCTATGGCTTTGGGGAATGTGGAGTACCCCTTCATTGCCATTGCTCCCAGGTCCACTCTGGCCCAGCATGGAAGCACCTGAAAGGGTCCTATCAATGGGTTAAATAGAACTAATAGCATATTTATACTGAACTGAATTGCTTGACTAAACTGAATAGCTTGAACTAGAAATGTTTTTGACAATTATACCATACTTACATTTAAACTGTCTGCATATGCTAAACTTAATTGTTTGAAATGGAACTGTTTTTTGACATTGAAACTGTATTTACACTAAATTGAATTGTTTAACATAGAACTGTTTTGACATTTAACTGTGTGTAAACAAAATCTGTACTTATACTTAGCTGAATTAGAACTGCTTGACTAAACTGAATAGCTTGAAATAGAAATGTTTTCACAATTAAATTGTGTACTCATGCTAAACAGAATTGTTTGAAATAGATCTGATTATTTACATAAAAATGGATTTGGCATTAAATAACCTAGAAAGGTTCAGATGCCATAAAATCCAAGCAACCAACCAACCAACTAATTGCATTATATATATATATTAATATATAGATATATACACACAAACACGCATATATATATATATATATATATATATATATATATATATATATATTGCCCAGTTGGCAGGGGCTGTAGAATACACCGACTGCACCTCTGCAGAGGGGTAAGACCCCCCACCCATGAGTGTTTTAGATATGACATTAAACAATCTGATGGTAAGGTTCCAGTGATGCTGGAGCTTTGGGGAATGTGGAGCACCCCTTCAATGCCATTGCTCCCAGGTCCACTCTGGCCTGGAATGATAGTACCTGATAGGGCCCTATCTATGGGTTAAATAGAACTAACTGCACACTTATGCTAAACTGAATTGTTTGAATAAGAACTGTTTGAACAAACTGAATTGCTTGACATAGAAATGTTTTTGACAATTAAACTGTATACTTACATTTAAACTGCATGCTTATGCTAAACTGAATTGTTTGAAATGGAACAGTTTTTGACATTGAAACTTTAATTACACTAAACTGAATTGTTATATATAGAACTGTTTTGACATTTAACTATGTGTAGACAAAATCTGTACTTATACTAAACTGAATTAGTTGAATTAGAACTGTTTGACTAAACTGAATTGTTTGAAATCGAAGTGTTTTTGACAATTAAACTATGTACTCAGACTAAATTGAATTGTTTGAAATAGAACTGACAATTTACATAAAAATGGACTTTGTGTTAAATAACCTACAAAGGTTGATATGCCTCAAAATCCAACCAACCACCCTATATATATATACATATATATATATATATATATATATATATATATATATATATATATATATATATATATATATAAATGTATGGTAGAGTGAGAGACAGAGGTGGTGAGATTTCATTTGAATTAATCAATCTGAAAGACTGAATCACATTCAGTAGCAGTGTTATCTTTATTGTCACCTGCAAAGTAACCCAGTTTCATCTTGGATTAAAATAGACTTTTATAAACCTATGTTTACATATATATTATACATTCAATGTTGTGGATAAATGCATTGATACATTCTCTTCTATTGAGTCAGCCCTCAATCTGGGATTGGAAGCCTCTGACTGAGGATTGAAAAACTGGCCAAATATTCACTGTCTTAAAGGTTCATCATCGTACTAGTCAACTCAAAAACATCTGAGTTTATCCACCCATGTAAAACCATTCTTCAGTATATTTGCAGAAAAACTTCAAATCAGAGTATAACCAATAAATAAGTGACTATGTGCCAAAGTAACTTGGATTATATATCATTGCCTATAAATAGATTCACCCCCTCAAGGAATTTCTTAATAAAAAAGTTAATTTTCTTCAAAACTAACAAGCCTAGGATTGACTGATTAAACTTTTTTCCATGGCTTATCAACCATTGTCGGTTATTTCATGCCAAATCCTGTTCATTCATATATATTAAATATATATGACTTGTTAACACATTTTGTAGATAACATTTTTCAACGAACCTGAGCTTATTTTTTTGCAAACAGTAAAATTGTTCCAAGTTTTGCTATCTTATACAAATAATTCTATAAATCATTTGTTTACGTGCAGTGAAGTGGTTACAAGTTTTACTATTCAAAATTAATTATTATCAAGATTACTCGTGTGTTTGCACACAGTTAAATGGTTCCAAATATTGATATGTATCACTAAGAATTCAATTAAACATCAATCATTTGTTCACACACAATTAAATGATCAAAAAGTTCTATTTCTAATAATTCAGTTTAGCATAAATCATTTGTTTGCACTCAGTTTAAATGTCAAACAGTTCTATTTGAACCATAGATAGGACCCTGTCAGGTGCTACAATTCTAAGCCAGAGTGGATCTGGGAGCAATAGTAATGAAGGGGTACTCCATATTCCCTAAAGCTCCAGCATTACTGGAGCCTCACCATCAGATTGTTTAATCTCATATACAGGACACTCACCCTTCTTACCACTCTGATCACACTATCTGATTGTTTAGTGTCATATCCAGGACACTCCCTGGGGATTGGAGTCTTACCCCTCTGCAGAGATGCAGTTGGTGTATTTTACAGCCCCAGCCGACTGGGCTATAAAGAGACAAGGATTTAATTATTTTTGTGGAATATTGTACAATCAAAATAAATATTATCAACTATTATATTTTATATAATATGATATATATATATATTATCTGGTTTGAGTGAGAGGAAGCAACATCCCACAAAACAGCAGCTGCACCGACACCTACCTCCCATCTCAAAAACCATCCAAATTACACAAACAAGACACCACTGAAGAAGTAAGGATGAACTCATAAGCAACATTTTCCAAAGGACCCCTTCACACGAAGAGCAAGTTTTGGATGACCAGCAAGAACTTATCTACAACAGCTCAGCACAGACGATAGAGACGATAGAGACAAATGGGGAGAGAGAGTTAGGGAAATCCACGCTACTGGCACGACATGATGACAATGATGATATATTACGAGTGGAACATGTGTGTGTATCATCAGCAAATAAGTACACCAATACCAGTTTTGTCAATAAAATGTCAATTTTCTTCTAAACAAAAGATACCAGCATTTTAGTATTTCTAGTTGAACATTATACAATCAAAGCAAATATTATTAGATGTTACTTATTACCAAATATGGTGGCATTGAAACCCAGTAACCAAAAATACAATTTTAACACCATTTTAATCAAAAATGCAATTGTATGAATATATATGAGGTATACTTATTTTTGAAATGCTATATATTTATATTCTTGGCAAGAGAATTTCAATGTGGAAAAGTTTGGCAATAAATAATATCTAATAATGTCAGTTTTGATTGTATAATGTTCCCCTAGAAATAATAAAATGCTGGTATCTTTCATTATTTTATCAAAAGTTAGATATGACACTCTCTGAGATGAGATCCAAAATATAGACAGGGAATAGCATGAGAAAAATCAAGGACGCAACACACATCAAATATTAGAGATAAGTCAAACTTATTGTAGCGTCCACAACTCAACAAAAACAAGAGACAGGAAAAAGATTGATCTGAGAATAGCGATATATAAAAAATGCTGAAAAGTTTAGCAATAAATATCTATTAATATCAATTTTGATTGTATAGTGTTCAAGTAGAAATAATAAAATGCTGGTATCTTTCTTATTTTTTTTAAATGAAAGATAACAGCATTTTTATTTGTATTAATATGATTTTTTTCAAGTCAAGTGAAATCCTAATACAATATAATCATTAAATGACTTTTTATATCAGATAAATTAGACTTATAGATAGATACAGTATCTCCCATAAGTAACCATGTGCCAGACTAAACTCCATAGATACAGTATCACTTATAAATAAGTAACCTCTAACAATTTTTCATCAAAGCTTTCTTTAAAATAATTTCAGTTTCTCTCAACTATACTCTCCAAAGTGGAGGTATATTTGACCACCAAGATATGAGGCAAAATTCTTCATTCCAATTAACACTTCATAGGAATATAATACACCTAGGATAAACACTCTAGTGAGATTTTTTGAAGTTTTTAGAATGGTCATCAATACTCTAAGAATTCTTTGGTAAATTAAACTCCTTCTTCAGATATGATATGCATGTCTAAGTAGTATAAATAAATAACCAAAGGTAAAGTAGAAAGACTAAGTATGATAGAACACATTCGGAGAGAGAAGTGTAACTATTAAACTGTTTTTGATGAAGCCAAAAACATAGACAGGGAATGCCATAAGAAAAATCAAAGAAGCAACACACATCAGATATTAAAAATAAGTCAAACTTATTGGAGCTTCCACAACTCAATGAAAACAAGAGACATGAAAGAGATTCATTTGAGAACAACTATATATTTAAAAAAAAACCAGAAATATGAAAATAAAAAACAAAAATCCAAAAACAAAAATAAAATGTGAGTTGGTGAGTCTGTGGACCAATTCTACCAGGCGTCTTGTTACTAATCTGTCAAGAAGTGGCTATATAATTAGAATTCCAACCAGTTTCCAGATTTTCTCCTGTAGCCACCATGAAAAAATTTACCTCAAATGGGTTTCCTGTCACCCATGAGCAGATCTATAACTGATATGTAATCTCACTCACAAATCTCGACCTGAATAGTCAAATACAGGTACATAGATAATTTCTTAGTGCTTGTGATTTAAGAACCAATTCAGATAATTGCCTTTTTGGGAAGGGTGGGAAAACTAACAGAAGGTGAGTGAGTTAATGTTAGGCATTGTCAATCTTGTTTCATTTCATTTCATTTACATGATACATCTGCCCATGGCTGAAGTTCTTGTGATCTGTAAGTGCACCAAGATCATCTATGTAGACGAGCAGTACTTTATGATTTCAGCATCATTTTTCTCCATCAACTTTGTGAATAGACATCATTCAAATTCGTGAGCAGGAAAGTGCACTTTGCATGTCAAGAAATAAAAAAAGTATCAGATGACATGAAGACTACCAGATGAGATATAAAGCTCTGTCAGTTGGAGCATAGAATATGCCCTCTACAGAGGATAAGACCACCCACCATCTTTACCAAAAATGGGTGTTCCGGGTATGGTACAAAATTGCATCCAGTCATGAGGCTCCAATTCTTGAACTCTTGTGAGCGAAAGGTCATCATTTTGTTGCCAGTCTGCTCTGACCTGTTAGGATCCCATACAAGGGTCTAATAGATCTGTTTGAAAATTATTTGTATTTGATAGGAATACTTGATACCATATAACTATGAATAATTAGTATTAAGAATAGTTATTGAAGTAATAATTGTTTATTTTTATTAGTTCCTTGAAACCATATAATTGCTTGAAATACTTGGGAACATATAAAAGTAAAGCTGACAACCGTAGTCGAGGGTGACCCAAAGGCTCCCTTTTTGATAGCTACTACACCAAGGTGTAGGGGAGGGCACTACTTCTTTCCCTGGATTGCTCCACTTTACCCTTGATACGTACCTTATAATGCTGAGTGTTAAGCAAAGAGGCATCAAGTACCATTTTTTGAGTCTTTGGTATGACTCGACCAGAGATTGAACCCTGGTCTCCCGAGCTATTGGCGAACACTCTAACCGCTAGGCCAATGTCCGGACATTGGGAACATATAATCATGTGCAAATACTTGAAACCATATAACTGCTTTGTAATAAAAGATTGACTTCAGCATTAAATTGGTTGACATGCTGTAGAACCAACCAAGCTGATTAAAGATGAATGCAAGGTGTATTCAAAAATTATTTTGACTGAAGTTGTATTTACTTAAACAAAAGTGAATAATTAATAAAAAAAAATCAATTTTCTTGATCAATTATCTATGTACCTGTATTTGACTATTCAGGTCGAGATTTGTGAGTGAGATTACATATCAGTTATAGATCTGCTCATGGGTGACAGGAAACTCACATCACATTCAATACATTTATTCCAGAGAGTTTTCCATTGGTCAAAGCACCTACACAACTTTTGATATGGTGTGAACCTGCAATGTGGAAATTTCTTTTAATATCCTCCATAAATTTTCAGTTAAGGAAAAAAAAAAGAAAGGCTGTCCTGAGTTAGATCTGGTGGGAACTGCACTTACACAATACTGTGTTTTATCAAAAACTCCAGTTCAAAATTACCAAGACTGCCAATCAAAAATATTCAGAATTGGCATTGAATTGTCTTGGCAAAATCTACATGTCTATTATATAAGTTACCAAGCTTTCAACTGGTCTACCTTAGAATTAAAGTTTTAAAATCAAAAAGATCAAAAGATTGAGTCTTGTTACTTTTTGAACACACCTAACATGCATGTTGCCATAAAAAGTTAAGGAGTAAGTATCCAACTATTTCATGGAATCATAAAAACATTCTGTCTTAACCCTAAGAACATGAAGGTACCGTTATTCCAGTACTTTCCAATAGCATGAAGGCGTTGTAGGATTTTAAGCATTCAGATTCAAAGAGTAAAAATTTTAAGCTAAAAATTAAAAATCCTGATGCCAACATCTTCAATAGAAATAGAAATTGAATTTGACTTTGAAAATGCATCTGGTGATTGACAACTTCTAATGAGATAAGCAGTAATGAGATGAAAGTTTTTGTGTAATTAATCCTTTTTAATTCATTTTTATTAATGATTTTAACCAGGCCTTAAGATTTTAACATGTAGCTCAGTCTTTTCATTTTTAGCACTGCTGTAAAAAACAGTAAGATATTTTTAACCCTATATATAGTAAAATAAATTTGGTGACCATAGTCGAGGGCGGCCAGAAGGCTTCCTTTTTAATAGCTACAACACCAAAATGTAAAGGAGGACATTACTCCTTTCCCTAGATTGCTCTACTTTACCCTTGATACGTACCTTATATTGCTGAGTGTTAAGCAAGGAGGTATCGAGTACCATTTTAAAAGTCTTTGGTATGACGCAACCTGAGATTGAACCCAGGTCTCCCAGACCATTGGCGAACACTCCACCCACTAGGCCAATGAGCCGAGTGTAACCCTATTTATATATATATCATCATCATCATCATGTCGTGCCGCCAGCACAGATATCCCTGACCCTCTCTCGCCACTTCTCCCTATCATTCATCGCCTCCGGCAGGTCTTCAAGGTTACATCCTGTATCCTCACATAGTTACTGTATGTAAGTTCGAGCTGGTCGTCCTGCTTTTGCACGTCCATATGTGGGGGTCCATAGGAGTACATCACTTATGAGCTCGTCCTTGCTTCTCCAGCAGTGTCCCGCGTGTCTGGTTCGTCTAACTTGTATAGTTTTCGTGATGGGGGGCAAGTGTCCGTATAGTTGGTGTCTCGTGGGGTATTGTCGCCAGGACTTGTTTAATACTGCTCTCAACATTCTTGTGAAGTTTCCGTTTAGTTTCTTCTCCAGCCGTTTAGTTAGCGTCCATGTAGTGCATCCATATATCAGTATCGACACAACCGCTGCCTGGAAGAAACTGCGTTTCATTATGCATTCATATATATATTCATATGCCTATTTGTGTGTCCATACATAATATGAAAGAATGAATAACACGTTATATTTAAAAAGAGTTATTTATTAAGGAAGTGTACTTGATGTAAAATGATACTGTTTCATTCTCATGACCACTTCCACTGCTTTTTGCTTTGTGTGGGCGGCTGATCAGTGCAGGATGTTAAAAGGTTACATCCTCCAGAAAGAACAAAAAAAAAAAGCAGTTGAATAATGGCAGTAGCAATGGAAGAGAAAATGGCACCAAAAAAAAAAAGAATTAAAAAATGGAATGCTCTTCACATGCATGGGGCACCTCATTATGATGTAATCTCAAGAACCATTACTACTATAGTGATTTTAATCCTCACTGAGTGACCTATACTTTTTATTTTATGCTATACTAAACTAAGCTTCTTAAGTACTTATAAACGAAAATTTAAAACACCATTTTTTCACTTTCACCATCCAAAAATAAGTACATCCCCTATTGGTGTAATGGTTAGAGCATTTGCCAATGGTCTGGGAGACCTGGGTTCAATCCCAAGTCAAATCATACTAAGGACACAAAAAAATGATATTTGATGCCTCCTTGCTTAACACTCAGCAATATAAGGTATGGATTAGCGTAAGTGGAGCAATCCTGGGAAAGTAGCATCCTCCCTTACACAGTGTATTCTCCAGCCCCAGCCGACTGGGCTATAATGAATATGAGGAGACTAAGGGTGTTAACATTTGTGTTTAATCATCCAGTGTGTGTGTGTCATAAAGCCAAACCAAATTATGTTCAATATCCTTATCAACACATCCTTGAAATCTGCCATAGGTAATTAAAAAGAATATTAATTTTTCTATGGGAATATATTCATTAGAAAAGCAAAACTGATATACCAGAGACCACCTGAAAAAGATTTCAACAATATGTTGACAGGTAGAGAGAACAGGTGGAGACTTTAAAATCATAAAAGAGCTCCCATAAAAATTATTAACCTTTTTTTAAAACACCCTATAAAGATGAACACAAAAAAGGAATATTTCTTTTGTGCTATTTACTTTTTGATTCTTCTCAACTAGTTTTGAACTTAGGTCATCATCAGGAAAAAAGTTTTTTCTTGATAGTTTTTAATAGAGTCCATATTAGAGAAGTGATGAAAAATGAACCAGTGACAGGGAATATCCATCAAATGAAAATTATTTTCTCGTATCCGAGTATCTTCAACTGACTTTTATATAGCCACTGCTAATTATGTGATTTCAAGTATTCCTATCTAATATTAATAATTTTCAAACAAATCTATTTAACCTATACATGGGACCCTAATAGGTACTACCACTCTGAGTCAGAGTGGACCTGGGAATAATGTCAATAATGTGTTGACTCCACACTCCTCAGAGTCCCAGGACTGGAGCCTCACCACCAGATATATTTTTATGCCATACCTAGGGTACCCTTTTTTGGAAGGGATCTTACCTTTGATAAGACATTAGGAAGATGGAGCTACCATTGCCACTCACCTATATTCACTTGCACTACACAGGTGACAGTTTAAGATATGGGACAATGTTTGTTTTGTTTGGTTTTACGGCATATCAACCATTGTAGGTTATTTAATGCCAAATCCTGTTTTTACATATTTATTGAATATATGATTTATAAACTTATTTTGTTGATAATTTTTGAAAAAACTGAGCTCATTTTTTTGTACGAAGTTAAAAAGTTTCAAGAATTTCTACCTAACATGAGTATTTGTATTTACTATAAATCATTTGTTTGCACACAGTTAAATGGTTTCGAGTATTGCTATCAAACAGTAAAAATCTTATATCAGTCATCATTTGTTTGCACACAGTGAAGTGGTTACAAGTATTGTTATTTAACACTAATTATTCTACTCGACATTACTCATTTGTTTGCACAGAGTTAAATGGTTCCAAGTATTGATATGTATTACGAAGAATTCAATTAAACATCAGTCATTTGTTTGCACTCAGTTTAAATGTCAAGCAGTTCTATTTGACCCCTAGATAGGACCCTATCAGGTGCAACCACTCCGAGCCAGAGTAGACCAGGGAGCAATGGCAGTGAAGGGGTACTCCACATTCCCCAAAGCTTTAGCATTGCTGGAATACTGGAGCCTCATCATCAGATTGTTTAGTGTCATATTCAGGATACTTGTTTGGGGATCTTACCCATCTGCAGAGATGCAGTCTGTGTATTCTACAGCCCCAGCCAACTGGGCTAGTGTGTGTGTGTGTGTATATATATATATATATATATATAGAGTTTGTGTGTATATATATATATATACACACACACTATATATATATATGTGTGTATGTATATATATATATATATATATATATATATATGTGTGTGTATATATATATATATATATACACACACACACATGTGCACACACATTAACTTCATTTTTATATTCTCATGTTTTTTTACAGTGCTCAATTGTTTGCTGTTTTGTTTCCTGGTGTCTGAGGCACCCCCATTGAGGGAATGCCGACAGAGCCAAAGGTATTTTTGGATTTTGTCGGACACGTACAGGCTGCGGCCCTGCATCTTGACCCACTTTAAAAAAGGCCTTGTGCCGTACTTGGCCGGTGGTGGGACGGAGAATGAATTTTTAATATGAGATAGAACTGTTATTCCGCATCATATTGCATTATATTATATTCATTGTTTTAGCTTATAACAGCCTGTTTCAAATAAGCAAAATCAATAAATTAAAACATTCAGCAATGTTTCAACCGATAAAAGATTTACTGGATTAAGTTTATTTCCAAAATTTTGGTCTTCAAGTCATAATACTTATATATGTATGTATTATGATATGAAGACCAAAATATGTATGTATATATGTGTGTGTGTGTATGCATGAGTGCATATGTGCAAATAGTATTGGCCATAATCAATTACAACCATACCAATTTTTCTTCTAAATCAGGGATATCAGAATTTAATTATTTCAATTTGAACATTATACAATCAAAACGGATATTATTAGGTATTACTTATTAACTCAACAACTTTGAAAGTCTGTAACCAGAAATATGAATATGTAGTTCTCCAAAAATAAGGGCACTTCTTTTATTTACTTCTGCAATTTCTTTTTTTTTGTTACTGATGAATTATCATTTTATTTTTGGTGACAGGATTTTTATGCTGTTTGATAATAAATGATAGCTAATAATATCCATTTTGATAGTATCGTGATTCCCTAGATTATAATAAAATCCTGGTTTAAAAGAAAATTTGCTTCAATGAATGAAAAATTTGTCAGAGTAAGTGCATTAAATGTTAAGGAGAATATTATGAATAAAATAAATGTTTCATTCATTATTCATTTCTGTCTTGACAAATTTATCTTCAGCCTCTACTCTTCTTGGACACACATATTATATATATCATATAACTAAACAGTAAACTTTTTATGCTTAATTGGAACAGAGACTAAAATGGGAAAGAGTGAAATAATCAACAGTGTGGATCAATGTCTACTGATGGCAATGCATCTTATGAATAAGAAACTAATCTAAGATCATTTATGTTACTGATTGGTTCATTAGCATAAATGGTATGGGAGTACTTATACCTGTTTAAAAATGTTAGTACATGTAATAAAAGATTTTTAAATATAAAGAAGAATTTTGATTAGATTCTGAGAGCTTCTTTGTACACACTATGTCTTGTTCTTCCATCCTTTGTAAATGTAAAGTATTTTTTTTAAATTCTTACTCCTAAAACAACAAACAGAGCTGGTCATGCAAAAAACATGGATCTGACATTACCCACCACACCATTTATTAAATTATGAACGTTTTTGTATTTCATCTCACACTCAGCCCAGTCACTGGGGCAGTAGAATATGCTTGATGGTATCTCTGCAGAGAGGTAAGACCCTCCTTCCAACAAGTGTCCTGGATATGACTGTAAATGATGGTGAGGTAATACTTGATAGAGTGCTATTTATAGGTCAAATAGAATTGTTTAACCATTTAACTGTGTGCAAAGAAATGACTGATATTAAATGGAATTGTTAGTATTACATAGCAATACCTGGAACCATTTAACTGTGTAGAATGAATAGTGTTGAAAAGAATTACAAGTGTTAAATACTAATACTTAAAAATTTAACTGTGCGCAAACAATAGCAATATTCAAATGCAAAACAAATTAACCCCAATGCTTTTTTTTTAAATTACCAACAAACTATTCACTTACAAATCATAAATGAATGATTATTTAACTGTGCGCAAACAAATGCCTGATGTTAAATTAAATTGTTCGTGAAGGATTGCAATACCCAAACCATTTAACTGCGTGCAAATAAATGAGTGATATTGAATAGAGTTATTCATGTTAGATGGGAATAATTAAAATCATTTAACTATGTATTTATAAATGGTAACTGATCTGTTTAAAAATGTTACCTACTAACTATTAGTTTACAAATCATATTTGATATATGTGTAAACAGGATTTGGTTTGAGTGAGAGTCAAGGCAACATCTCCAAACCAAATGGAAGGTCTCTAAAACTTGTGAACAAATTCACCTACCTTAGAAGCAGCATCTTATCTACGCAAAATGACATCAATACGCAACTAGCGAAAGCATGGAAAGCTATCAATATGCAATCAGTCATATGGAAGTCAGACCTATCCGATAAAATAAAACTCAGTTTTTTCCAAGCAGCGGTTGTGTCAATACTGCTACATGAAATGAAGGGACCCTTACAGCAATATAATCTCTTCCTATGTGCAACACAAAAGATATTACATTATTATCCATCACACCATTGCTGCATATTACCCTCTCAGCTGTTATCCTATATCAGCTCAAATCTGCTCCAGACCCTTCCTTCAATGGGCTCATTAACCTTTGTCTGGCAACCAATCTAAGAGAGGGAAAACTGAATTCAAACCTATTAAACTTTGCTTAGAAATTGACTGTGTCACACGCTGCTCATGGTGGAGGGAGTCAGATAAATTCATACATGCAATATAAGGGTTATAATTGTTGTAACTAATCAAAAAGGTTACTGAATAAGAAATAACCAAAACGGAGGCTGAAAAAGAAATGGAAATCTTTATAACATTACTAAGTACAATACGGCGTAAGGAAGGTAACCACTGCTAATAGTAACTAGCAAGTATATTTCCCCCCTCACTTACAATAGCGTCCAATGTATTTCTGAGAAAGGGGACATAACCATTAATGTTCATAGGTAGAGTATATAATAGTATGAGGAATGGGACATACCCATTAATGTTTATTGGTAGGCTATATAACAGTATGAGGAATGGGACATACCCATTAATGTTTATAGGTAGGCTATATAACAGTATGAAGAATGGGAAATACCCATTAATGTTCATAGGTAGGGTATATAGCACTATGAGGAATGGAACATACCCATTAATGTTTATTGGTAGGATATTTATGTGGTGCATGCAATAAGTTTCCAGGCTTTTTTGTACAGGCATTTAAAATTGTCGTAGACTCTAGAAAATTCAGTATGTTATTACTATACATCTTATGAGAAGACAGTCCAATTTTTATGATTTCAGCTTCAAATGAACAGCTACAGTAGCAATTGGAATACACCCTACTAAAGCCTGATTGTCACAGCTGGTGAATTTCAAAAATGCAATCTGGACATGAGGACACTTTAGAAGAACAATATGCAATAAAATTGTGTTTTAAACTTGGAAAAAATGCCACAGAAATGTATGGAATGCTTCAGACTGCTTTTCAACCATCTTGCATGAATTGAGCATCAGTTTTTGAGTGGCATAAGAGATTCAAGGAAGGCATGGAATCTGTGAGGGATGATGAGAGGTGTGGGAGGAGTAAGAAAGTCAATACACCAGAGTTGATTGGCCAAACAGTTAGGGTTAGGGTTACTATGTTGAGGTTTTAAGGGAGTTCAGGAAGAGACTCCGTTGGAAAAAGCCAGCACTCTTCAAATCGGGTCAGTGGCATTTCCACGAGGACAATGCACCAGTCCACAACTCCATCCTTGTCACTGACTATTTAACCAAGATGGGCATCAAGACAGTTCCTCACCCTCCCTAAGCTTCAGACCTAAGCTTAGATGCTGTCATTATGAGACAATTGAGGAGATGAAAGAGGCTGTGATGAAGGTCATTGACATGCTCACACAAGAGGACTTCCATGGGGCCTTCCAGAGGTTGTTGGAATGGTACAACAAGTGCATTGCAGCTGGAGGACATTACTTCGAAGGGGACTAGAGTTTCATGTGTCTACTATCAATAAAAGTGCCCATACGAAAAAAGTCTGTAAACTTATTTAATGATCCACATAACACTAAGAGGAATGGGACATACCCATTAATGTTTATTGGTAAGGTATATAACAGTATGAGATATAGGACATACCCATTAATGTTTATAGGTAGGGTATATAACAGTATGAGGAATGGGACATACCCATTAATCTTCATAGGTAGGGTATATAACAGGATGCGGAATAGGACGTACCCATTAATGTTTATAGGTAGGCTATATAACAGTATGAGGAATGGGACATACCCATTAATGTTCATAGGGGTAGAGTATATAACATAATTGAAAAATGAACTCAACAACCTGAGTTCAAATTATGGACAAGACTGTGTTTTATTTTGTGCTAATCCTTTTAGGAAAGGCATGAACTCATCGTTTCTGCATTCACAGTTTTAGATAAATATCAGGGCAGATTGAATTCGTTAGCCTTAGCACAGCCCCTGGAAAAGAGTACAAAAACTATGAATTCAGGAAAAGAAGAAGTCCAAATTTAAACCAGGTGTATTCTGCTTCAAAAAACTGATCTTTTACCACATGCTGTTTGTCACTGAGGGGTTGGGCAAGTACACACCTAAAAAAAAATTTAGTTGATCTCTTTATCCAATTTTCCTGTAGCATAAGCATCAATTTTTTTTCTACTATGAGTTAAATCTTCAACATGAAATGATACATTTTGAATAAAGGTCAATAGTATTAACAGTAGCACAAGCTTTGTCACTTTAAATGATCAGTCTGCTTATATGCACACATTCCAGAAATCAGTATACTTAAAAACCTGTACATTGTCATCAAATAAAAGGGAAACATTAAGCACACAATAGTCAATCAATATTTAGTTTATGCCACATTGCAGAAATACTGATGTGAACGTTTTTTTTTCTTTGTCAGTAATAGAAAATTAATAAACTAGCAATCAAAAAAATATGGATATCATTTACTAAGCTTAACATTGGCACAAGGCCAGAAGTATGACTACTCTGTCAACAAGGGCTAGAATATGTCAACTGCATCCCATGCAAAGTGTAAAATATCACCCTCACAAAAAAGTGTATTCTGGGTATGCCACTAAGACTTATCCAGTAGTAAGGTGCCAGCTCTGAAGCTTTAGGTAGAGTGGAGTTCATTGTGATAATTTGCTGGCACCCTCTGACTAAGAGTGGTAGTATCTCTTAGGATTCCATCTATGGGTTAAATTGATTGTGAACTAACTAAACAATATACATGGTGAGTCAAAATGATCAGACACTTTTGTAGATTTAATAAAAGCAAATTAGAATAGATAATGAAAAAGTGTTTGACTGAAAATTTGACTAACAGTAGTTGAAGGAAAGATTTGTTTGGCTGACTGTAGTTGAAGGAAGGATAAGTTTGGCAAACAGTAATAGAAGGAGGGATAAGTTTGGCTGACTGTAGTTGAAGGAAGGGTAAGTTTGGCTGACTGTAGTTGAAGGGAGGATAAGTTTGGCTTAATGAACTTGAAGGAAGGATAAGTTTGGCTTACTGAACTTGAAGGAAGGATAAGTTTGGCTTACTGAACTTGAAGGAAGGATAAGTTTGGCTGACTGTAGTTGAAGGAAGGATAAGTTTGGCAGACAGCAGTTAAAGGAAGGATAAGTTTGGCAGACAGTAGTTAAAGGAAGGATAAGTTTGGCTGACTGTAGTTGAAGGAAGGATAAATTTGGCTGCCTTTACTTGAAGGAAGGATAAGTTTGGCTGACTGTAGTTGAAGGAAGGATAAGTTTGCCTGACTGTAGTTGAAGGAAAGATAAGTTTGGCTGACAGTAGTGACAAGCCGGATGTGACACAAGATCAGTTTTTTGAAGCAGAATATAGCTAGTTTAAATTTGGAGTTCTCCTTTAAAATATTTTGTATATATTATTTTCCTTATCTTAAGCCTTTTTTAGAATTCTGACAATGAAATGAGCAGTTATTCT
Organism: Sepioteuthis lessoniana; assembly: GCA_963585895.1. Classification (NCBI taxonomy): domain Eukaryota; kingdom Metazoa; phylum Mollusca; class Cephalopoda; order Myopsida; family Loliginidae; genus Sepioteuthis; species Sepioteuthis lessoniana. The sequence goes on from CAUZXS010003570.1 coordinate 110,168, forward strand.
TTTTTATTCTATTATATTGGTTCCTCCATAAAAGTAGCAGTGTCCCTTCCTTATTGAGTAAGGCTGGCCAACAATTACTAGTTTGAATATCACTTTTATCATAATGAGGATCAAAGCATTTGTGCTCTCTACTTATGATCAAAATTTCCTTCCCAGCCCTCTGCCAATGTAGTATCTGTGCACTTTGTTTATCTTCAACTTTCAAAGTTCATTTCACCATACTGTTCATGAAGCGGAATACTAGCTTAGTAGTTATACTACTTGCCACTTTATCTTAAGATTTATCCTCAAAATCATCATCATCTTTGGTGTAGTAACTCTCATTCACCATCTATTCCTAGCAGTCATTGCTCTTAGAAAGTGTGCTTGACAGCATTTAGTATCTGCACAAAGCTGATGAATGTAACATTTTTGCTGGTCAGTCAACACTGTGTGTCCATGTGTCGGAGTCCATTGGAGAACATCGCTTTTGAGTTCATTCTTACTTCTCCAGCAGTGCCCAACAGATTTTGCTCACCTTACTTGGATGGGTTATGAGATGAGAGGTGAGTGGCCATATAGCATGTTTTGTGGGATGCTGCTTCTTGGATTTGTTCAAAACAGAACACAATATCCTTGTGCAATTCCCATCCAGCATTTTTTCCAGGCATTTCATTAGAGTCCAAATGGTATGGTTGTACAATAGTACTGACATAACAACAGCTTGGAAGAATTCACATTCTATTTTATCAGAAAGATCAGACTTCCATAAGGAAAAATCAGAATGATTTTCAAAGAAATGAATCCACAACTGCTCAGATACTGACTATTTAGTTGGCTGGTTGGTTGTTTTGTTTTATGGTATATCAACCCTTTTTGGGGTCATTTAACAATGAATTAAATTTCAAACAATTTAGTTGAGTATAAGAATAATTTTTTTTTCTACAAACAGTTAAATATCAAAACAGTTCTATTTAAAACAAGTCAGTTTAGTAAAAGTACACAGTTTCAATGTCAAAAACAATTCTATTTTGAACAATTCAGTTTAGCATTAGTACAGTGTTTAGTTCTATCTAAATACAATTCTATTTCAAACAGTTCAGTTCAGCAGTTTAAAAGTCAAAACAGTCCTATTTCAAGCAATTCAGTTAAGTGAAAGTTCACAGTTTAATTTTATTTGACCCAAAGATAGAACCCTATCAGGTGCTATCACTGTGGGTCAGAGTGGACCTGGGAGTGATGGCAATGAAGGGGTACTCCGGATTCTCCAAAGCTCCAGAATTACTGGAATCTCACCACTGGATTGTTTAGTGTCATAACCAGGACACTCATTGGGAGGGTCCTACCTCTCTACAGAGAAACAATCAGTGTTACTACAGCCCCAGCCCACGGGGCAACTGACTATTTTTTGACTCATCGAAGGATTACGAGCAAAATAATTCAAGGCAACATTTCTGCTTGTAGTTTTCTCCCAGATATTTGATTCCTAATGTTGAAGAAATATAAAGCAAATACCTTAAGATTATGTGTTTAGATAAAGGTACAACTCACTTCTTAAATTATGTCATAACCAAAATTATGAATAGAAAAACAAAGAAATGCACAAAAAATTTAACTGATTATTATTTTATATGATTATAATCTGACCTTTACCATCAACCCCATTAAAATATACATTTTCATTTATCAATTCTTCAACCTTTCTTTTTCTTTTTATGTCTTTTTTTATTTTTAAAATGTTCTGCATAAAAATCAGGCCAATTGACATTTACTATCTTTTCTTCTAACATTTTTATTTGGAGAATTTTTTTTCTCTTTCTTTTTCCAGAGAAGAAAGAAAGAGGTGACACTTAAAAATAAGCATTGGCCTGTTGACCCATAAATAAACTGACAAATTTTCTAATTTTTTTCATGCTTATCAATTTCTAATGACACTTAAAATCAAATACTAATCTTGTAACTAACAATTTGAGACAATAAAAACTGACTAAATATATCAGTCCAATAAAATAAAATGGAATTTCTTCTGAGCAGAAGTTGTGTCAGTACTACTGTACAGAAGCACCACATGGATGATGACAAAGTGTATGAAGAAAAAAACTCAGTGGGAAGTGAACAAGAATGCTACAAGCTACACCGAACAAATCCTGGAAGCAGCACCTCAAGAAACAGCAGCTGTACGGTCACTTACCTCCTATCTCTAAAACCATCTCAAGGGTATTAGTGCTATGTGAAATGCAATCAACCTCGTCCAGGATTTGAACTTGTGTCGCCGTGTCCATTTCCTACGACGATAACAATTACACCACGGGCACCTCCATCTGGGAGTGATGGATGATAGGGACCAATGGTGAGAGAGAGAGTCAAAGAAATCCATGCTAGCAGTGTGACTTGATGATGATGAAATAATTACAAACCAAGCATAATGCAGCATTACAAATAAGTTACTACTGGGTAATGAGTTTCATTCTCACAAGGTGCTTCTTACAAGTGACCTTGTGGTTTGGCAAGCTAGGCTCACAGATAATTTACTACTGAGTAGTGATTTTGATCCTCACTAAGTGCCCTTTACTGGTGACCTTGTGGTTGGTAAACTACACTCACAAATAAGTTACTACTGGGTAATGAGGTTGATTCTTACAAGGTGCTTCTTACAAGTGACCTTGTGGTTTGGCAAGCTAGGCTCACAGATAATTTACTACTGAGTAGTGATCTTGATCCTCACTAAGTGCCCTTTACTCGTGACCTTGTGGTTGGTAACTACACTCACAAATAAGTTACTACTGAGTAATGAGGTTGATTCTCACAAGGTGCTTCTTACAAGTGACCTTGTGGTTTGGCAAGCTAGGCCCACAGATAATTTACTACTGAGTAGTGATTTTGATCCTCACTAAATGCCCTTTACTGGTGACCTTGTGGTTGGTAAACTACACTCACAAATAAGTTACTACTGGGTTGTGAGGTTGATTCTCGTGCCCCATATTTGCAGCCTTGAGATCAGTTTAAGTTGTATTTAGTCATTTTTAAGGAAATTTGTGACATAATAGCAAAATAGGATTAGATAAAATACCAATGAGTTGTGAGTTTGAGTCTCACATAGTGCCTTATACTTGCAGCCTAGAACTCAATGTAAGCAGTTATTTTTTTTTTTTTTTGCTAGCAAACTAGGCTCACAGATAAATGTCTACTGAGTAATAAGTTTGATCCTCACTGAGTGCTTCATACCAGGATTTTTTTTCAAATCCAAGTTAATTTATTTAGTATGTTTCCATTCTATTTATAAATTTGTTTTTATTTCTTTTTTTAAATGCCTCACTGTTTTTAGCTATTTGAAGAATAACATTATTTAATCCTAAAAATAAGAATCATTGCAGAATTTTTCATCACTCTTTAAAGATAAAACAAACAGAGCAATTTTATCTTTGCAGATATATTTTTTTAAAAGCTATCAATGTGATTTGCCTTGAACTATATACACAGTATCTGTCTTCAGTAAACAATATTTGAAAAGAAAATTTTATCATTTTTTTTGTCTCAAACTAGTTTGATAATAGAAATTACTATTGAGGCAGCATTCAAATCCTAATAAATATGAAGATTTCTGTATTCTCTTTTAAACTTTCCTCTGCAACAGCTAGCAGGTTTTATACCATCGTATAAGAAAGTATGAACTTGTTTGAGAGAAAATACAGACTTCTTAACAATAATCTAAGTCATATCATTGGAATACATGTTGAATGTCGAGGGTCTAATAAATAGTTATTTACTGATATTTCATTTTTAGAATGTTCATTGACTTTGATATAGAGCTCTCATAAGTGGCTTGTATTATATAGATTTCCTTTAAGTCCTTTGTTAGGAGGGTACAAAAAAAATTTCAGGTTGTGAAAGTATAAAGAATTAGCCTAACACACATTCTTTATACAATCATGCAAACAAAATTAGAGCATTTCTTATAAGTTTGCAGGGAGATAAAAAATCATCTCATGTGGAGAATGGGCGTGTTCAGAGGGGGACTCATAGATTATCTCAGAAAACCATTCTTGATCTCTTTTGCCTCTGTTGTTTGAACAATAAAGATGTTCTTTCTCTCTCTTTCTCTCTCTCTCTCTCTCTCTCTCTCTCTCTCTGTCACTGGACAATAAAACCAATATGGCAATAACCAAGTTAGGAAAAACTCATTAGTGGCTTTCTGCTAGAGAAACACTAGTTTTGGGCAGCAGGCAAAAACTTTTATTCATCAGCTCTGTGCAGACACTGGATGCAGTCTAGAGGACTAACCAAGAATGATGACTGACAGGGACGGATGGCAAGAGAGAGTCAAGGGAATCCATACTGTCAGCATGCCTTGATGATGACATCGATCTTGGCATGCTGCTCAAAAAGAGGCCGAGTCACTGAGCACATGTGTTTAGATACTGAAATCATACCTCCCCTGAATTCTTTATGCAGTCATGTGACATCACAGGTGCAGTATAGGAAATATGTAAGTAAAGTTGGTGACCTTAGGTGTAGAGGAGGGCACTACTCCATTCCTGGATTGCTCCTTTTTACCCTTGATCTGTACCTTATAATGCTGAGTGTCAAGCAAGGTGGCATCAAGTACCATTTTTTGAGTCTTTGGTATGACTCAACCTGGGATTGAACCTCGGTCTCCTGGACCATTGGCGAACACTCTATTCATTAGGTCAATGGCCCAGTCTTTTATTTCAAATAGTTTTAGAAATGCTAACACTTAATTTTTAATCACTAACAGCAGCAGCTCTTTCTGGGACTAAATGGCCTGCTACGGGATCGAATTAAAGCCACTTGATGCCATAAGCACAGACAAAAAATTGTGCCTTCTAACTCCTCCCTTTATAAGAACTGTATGTAAAGTTACAGCTTTTTATTTGGTAACACATATAGTCACATAGTTAAAATATCTGTCCCTTTACGTTGTATTCATAAAATAATTTAATCAAAGATCAATTTACAAACTTGTTACTTCACACAATTCATATCATCGCATAAATTAAAAAAGACACATTTTACAGATACTGCAAGAGACTGAGAGCAGACTGAGAGTTGAAAGAATGAAGATTCAGAGATCTGTTCTTAAATGTGAATAAAATCAGTATTTAACATATCCCAACAGTAATGATAATAATGAAAGTCCTGGAAACTTGAGTGAGACTTGCTGTCACTCAGACTCCAGTGAAAAACCATCAGCTAATGCTGGTGTGAAAAACTCTCAAATGAGTAAAATAAAAACAAAATATAAAACTGCAGCATTCATAGTTTAACCCACAAGAAGTAGTTAACAAACAAGATTGGATAAATATTCTACATAATTTTCATGGCAATTCTACTATTCGATATTATTGTAAATATGATCTAGTTACTACAAGGCATATTATCATCAAGAAAAATGTAAAAAGAAGTCTCTTTTGTGCCCTAAGCATGTACTCATATTGTTTAATAGTTAACAGATCCCTGTTTTGCAAAAGAAAGAGTTTGAGTTTTGGCAGTCTTTTTTATCTAAATGACAACCTACTGCTAATTTGCCTGTCAGAAGATGAGTTTCTTATATTCTAAAACTCTGGTGGCAAAAGATCAGCTCAAGAGCAGATAATCTGAATAAATCCCATAAGACTTTTCTTCTACTGCTTTGAATGTGTCACTATACCAAAACTCTTCCTTTATTTCAGACTATTTTGACAAGATTTTCTTGTAGATATATCTCCTTTTTAAGCTAAAAATCTGTAACAATATATTATTTCTTTTTACCACCACAACATGAAAAAAAGGAGAAAAAACATGATTAAATGTCACACAAAACTGAACATATGTGCTTTAATCAGACAGGCGGTATTTCCACACTAGAGGGAATCTCTCTGAAACTGGTAGACATATTCACCTACCAAGGACGCAGTGTCTCATCAAATGAAAAAGTCATTGACACACAGCTAATGAAGGCATAGAGAGGTATCAATAAGCTATCGATCATATGGAAATCAGACCAGACCGATAAAATGAAATGCAGTTTCTTCCAGGCAGCGGTTGTGTTGATACTGCTATATGGCTGCACCACTAAAGGGTCATTTTGGTAGAGTTGTCCCATGAAGAGATATACTTAAATATCTGCAGAAATATGAGGGGTGTACTCAATTTTGTGATACACTGTATATATATAGATATAGATATAAATATAAAATATACATTATATAGATATGCATATACATATACATATATATACATATACAAATATACATTATATAGAAATGCATACACAATACATATATATATATATATGTCTAAAATATACATGATATAGATATGCATATATATTTACATATATATACATATACAAATAAACATTATATATATAAAGTTAGCAACCATAGTTGAGGGTGACCGAAGGGTCCTTTTTCAATAGCTACTACACCGAGGTGTAGGGGAGGGTGCAACTCCTTTCCCTGGATTGCTCCACTTTACCCTTGATACGTATCTTATATTGCTAAATGTTAAGCAAGGAGGTATCAAGTATCATTTTCAAAGTCTTTGGTATGACGCAACCTAGGACTGAACCCAGGTCTGCCAGACTATTGGTGAATATATATATATATAAAATACATATTATGTAGACATGCAGATATATATATTCATATTCATATATATCTATATTTATATGTATATATATATATATATATATATACAAATGGAAAATTTTACCTTTTGTTGGATTCCGCTTATGCTTAAGGTATGTATGCAAATGAGAATTTATTGCTTAATGCTTTGATAGCTAAACCGGAATACAAACTAGAAAAATATCAAATATATCAAATATATTTCCACCTGAGCCCAACATGAAACGTAATGTAAAATGTTTTGTTGTTCATAAGTTGATATTTTTCTGTAATATGCAGATATATTTATATATACATATATATATAAAATGTTTAAAATGTCCAGACGAAAAGATGAAATTAGGGCATGAATGCCAAATCTTGATAGATTTTTCATTTCTTTAATAATGCGTGTCATTAATTTGTAATAAATCAATCATTATATCACAGGTAAGTACTCTGCCAAATTCTGTTTTTTATGTCATAATACATATATATATAATATTGCTAAGAGATAGTTACAACCACACCAATCTTTGTTCTCAGCTAAATGAACTAAATTTTTTTTTTATTTTCTGTCGAATATGATACAATGAAATCAATATTATCAGTTATCATTAATTCCCAAATCTTAAATCATTTAAACTCTCTAATCAGTATATTAAAGAAATTGTAGTCATACTACTGACATACATATATATATATATATATATATATATATATATATATATATATAGTGATACAGAGATAGATATAGATATCCGACAATTGCTGATTGCAGGAAACCCAGGATCACAGTCAGTACCATGTAATATATATATATATATATATATATATATATATATATATATATATATATATGGATATTTCCATACACAAATGCTCTATCATTGATATTGACCACTATTTAACAATGCTGCAACATTTGGTTCAACATCAACTCACCAAGTGACCTTGTAAGAATCATAAACCTCTTATATATATATATATGCGTGCGTGTGTGTGTGTGTGTGTATAAAAAATATGAGTAATTTTTAAAGGTTTTTCTTTTATTTCACAAATATATATATATATATATATATATATATTTGCCAAATAAAAAAAAAATCTATAAAAATTACTCATATTTTTTGTAATAAATTTATTTCAGCAGACCCTATATTTTTGCAAAATGTTAGATCTGCATCTTCAGACAAAGAAATAATGAAAAATGTCTAATGAAGACTTGGAAAAACCCACAAAATTCCGCCCACCCTATCTCCCTAACCCAAATTTCTTTTTTAATGTAAAGACCAGACCATTTGTTTTTCTGTCTGGTTGATAAATGGCTTTCACTTCATATATCAAGATATATCAATTTTTGACTTCTCTTTCCTTTTCACCTCTTTTTCATTTGATGGCGAACAAACTTTTAAACCCAAATGAAGGAAATAAGTAAAAAAATATAGAATAAAGGAATAAATGGATGTGAAGAAAGAAAATTTTCTACTATAAAAAAACTTACATAGTAATGATAATCTCTTAACAAATTATAATATAAAATATTATATTGTATATTAATATTATTTTCTAAAAAAAACAGAAAATTTTCATACCAATATTTGTGTACTCTTCAATATAATTGATCTCATTAAAAGTAAAAATAAAAATTATACCAGTTACTGTTAAGACTATTATCTAACATTATAAACTAATACAACATAGTATTATCTATTCTCATGATTACAATTATATCTTATACATTATCATAATATTCATATTATTACTAAACCTCAAATCCTTAAAATTATAGATAAAATCATACCAAGTATTATAGAGAATACCATTTTAAGATTTATCATCACAATTAATATTACTATTACAATTATTACAACTAATCATCAAACTTATTGATATTATAAACTAATCATCAACTCATTATGAATATTGATAACATCAATGCCAACAAAAACAACAACAGACATCAAGAACTACCACAATATATTATTACTTAATATAATGATTAGTATTTAATAATTAATGCCAATAACAAATCATTCTAATCAATATTAATAACTATTAGTATGTACTTGAACATTATAACAAAAATATCCTTCATAATATGCACTCTGTAATCAATATTAAATAATACCCTATATCATTTATTACATAATTCAAATAAATAAAACCAGCGATTCAAATTATATAAGAATCAATTGAGATCATATCTTAAAACATATATACTCAAATCCAAAATACATTAACTTTAATTATTTTTTTTATATCTATGTAAAAAAACTTAAGTCATTTCATATAAGCTTATATCTATTTTTATGGTGACATTTAAATATCAATTCATTTCTTTGATTTAGTAATTTACTGTTATTTCTATATTTTATAATACTGGTTTTTTCTTCTAGACAGGGATTACATTTACTTCTGAAATTACTAAGGGTAGTTGATCGTTTAATAACATTCCATCTAATTAATGGTATAAGGCCACTATCCTTCAATCTCCAGAGGCATTTTGAAAGGGCTGTTTGGTTTCTCATATATATATATATATATATATAATATATTCTGCAAACCTGCTCTTTACAAATATCAAGTTCTTTTTTAAATATTCAATTGTTTTATGATTCTTCCTAGTCTTTTTTTCTTTTCTAATTTCTAATGAGTCACTTTATATATATATATATATATATATATTTGAGTAATTAACTTTTTATGAACTATTCCATGATTCTAACAGTGTGAAAAAATCCAGATAGTACAATTTGCAGAAAAAGAAATATTACACAAACTGGTATCCGGGAAAAAAATTCCATAAAAAAAATAACAGACTAAAAACATAAGTACTACTTGAAAATAATCAACCAATAAAGCATGTCTAGCCAAAAAGAAACACAGACAGAATTCCTTAAACTAAATGTGTGCTCAAAATGCTAAGTAGAGAGAAATATGAACGAATGTCTGCAGAGTCAGAAAAAATCTACCGAGGTTTCACCTAAATTGATCATCAGGAAATTTCTGATGATCCGTTTTTGGTGAAACCTAGGTAGATTTCTTTCTGACTCTTCAGGCATATATATATATATATATATATAATCCAATGCCAAGTCAGCCAATGATAGGAACGATTCTATTTTAGGATTTTGTTTTTTCAATATCCATGTAATTCAAAATCCAAAAGAGAGCTCAATGTAAAATAATAGCAAATTAAAATGCAGAGCAAATAATTCCATATGAAAGAAAAACCTTGAAAAATCACTCATATTTTTTGTGATAATATTTATTACATCTGACCCTACATTTTTTTCAATGTTAGATCTGTATCTTCAGTCAAAGAAGTAATGGGAAATTTATAATGAAAATTTAGAAGAAAACCCAAAATTTCGGCCACCTAATCTCTGTAAACCAAATTTCACCACCACCCACTTTTTTATAGGTTTTTTCCTAAATTTTCATTAGAAATTTCTCATTATTTCTTTGTCTGAAGATGCAGATCATATGTGTGTGTGTGTGTGTGTGTGTGTGTGTGGCATTTGAAATAATTAATTACAATCATATCAATTTTTCTTCTTCTAAACGAAAGAATATGATTATTTAGAATGGAATATTAATATCAAAAATAAATATAAATATGTAAATATTGATATCAAAATAGATATTATTAGTCAGCAATACTGGCAAATACACCCGACCAAGCCGAAACACTACTGCATAGTTTAGAACGAGCAGCTGCAGGCATAGGCCTCTATGTCAATGCACACAAAACGAAATATATGTGCTATAATCAAATGGGGGACATCTCCACTATAGACGGAACCCTCTTAAACTAGTAGACAAATTCACTTACCTAGGAAGCAGCGTCGCATCAACCGAAAAGGACATCGACACGAGGTTAACGAAAGCATGGACAGCTATCAATAGGCTATCGATTATATGGAAATCAGACCTAACCAATAAAATGAAACGCAGTTTCTTCCAGGCAGCGGTAACATCGATACTGCTATATGGATGCACTACATGGACTCTAACAAAACGGCTGAAGAAGAAGCTAGAAGGCAATTACACAAGAATGCTACGAGCAATCTTGAACAAGTCCTGGCGGCAACACCCCACAAGACACCAACTGTACGGCCACCTGCCTCCTATCACAAAAACTATCCAAGTTAGACGAACCAGACATGCAGGACACAGCTGGAGAAGCAGGGACGAACTCATAAGTGATGTACTCTTATGGACCCCCACACATGGCCGTGCAAAAGCAGGACGACCAGCACGAACATACATTCAGCGACTATGTGAGGATACAGGATGTTGTCCTGAAGACCTGCCTGAGGCGATGAATGATAGGGAAAAGTGGCGAGAGAGGATCAGGGATATCCATGCTACCAGCACGACATGATGATGATGATGATGATGATGATTATTATTATTATTAGTCATATAAAATATTATCACAAAATTGAAACTCTGGAACTAAAAATGAATAGAATATGACAGCTACATCTCAGCTGAGGAGCATGACTCCAACCCACCCACAAGAGTCTTGGATATGAGACAAAACCATTTGATGTTGAGGCTTCAATCCTGGAGCTAGGAGGAAGGAGGTGTACCCCTCCTTTGCCATTACTCCCAGGTCCACTCTGACCAGGAGTGGTTTACTTGGGAGGATCCCATCTATGAGTCAAATAGAACTGTTTAATCATTTAACTGTGTGCAAACAAATGAGTGATGTTGAATAGAAGTATCAGGGTTACATAGCAATACTTGAAACCATTTAACTATGTATAAACAAGTGAGTTCTGACTTGATTAAAAAGTTGCTTACAATCTATTTATTTATAAATCATATATATCTAACATACATATATATGCATATGTATGTATTTATAAATAGCATTAAAACCCAACAAGGGTTGATGTACCATAAAACCCAACCAACCATTACTAAAAATATGTCTAGAAATAAGTACACCTCTTATATATATTCAACCATTTTTTTTGTTAAAGCTTTGTTGCAATTTTATTTTTGGTTGCAGTGTTTCAATGCTGTTCAGAATGTGTGTGAATAAAAAAATTGTTTCAAAAAGTTTTTCTTAAATCAAGGATGTACTAGAATAAAACCTCAAAGAAATTGTTATCACACATCTTTGTGTCAGCCTCATTAAACTTTAAAAAAAACAACAACCATCAGATGAAAAATAAAGGTATGGAGTCATCTGATCATAACATCTTTAATACATGGAACTTTAAAGTGACTTTATATATATATATATATATGAAGAAAGCAGAAAAACAGAATAATCCAAATAGGTGAATTTATTGTGATGTAAAGTCAACATTAAACATTTTGGTTTCAATAACCATCATCAGGACTTTGATATCAGGAAAATTGTTCACACACTGATAGATGCTTGTCAAAATAACAGGAGCAAATAAAATGTATACAATGAAAAGATACAAACATGATTTCTTCATACTGTCGAATTTAGATCCATATTTACTTTCATATATATATACACACACACACACACACATATATATATATATATATATATGAAGAAAACAGAAAAACAATTAATCCAAAAGTGATGAATTTATTATGATGGAAGTCAATGTTGAAACATTTCAGTTTTAGTAAAACTTTATCAGGACTTTAAGATAGTGAAAAATGTTGCTTGAACAACGACAGATGTTCTATTAAAATAACCAGAGAAAAGAGAAAATATATACACAAAGAAAGAATTTATAACCGTTTAATCAGCATTCTTTTTTTTGAAAAACAATCCCGTGATTGGCACAAGCAATGGTGTCTAAAATGTGTTGAATTTCTAGGAGATAGAATGGGCTGAAAGATGATGAAAATATAAACTGTCAGAATTTTTTGAGAAATTACTTTGGTTTTTCTATTTTCTTCATACTGTTGGATTTATTTCTCTTATTTACTTCTGATATAGATATAGATATTGTTGAGATTTATAGTTCTTACTTGCTCACTTAGTGAGTTAATGGAGGACCAAATATTGCAGTATTATTAAATAGTGCTCAATATCAATGATAGAGCTTTTATGCATACAGAAATATGGATAAATGGTAGATTTTGGTAAATCTAACAAGAAGATGCCCATCTTTGGCCATCTGCCCAGATGATAACAATGAAAACCAATAACCCCCTACCACCATCACTTGAACCAATATCTATTTTACACCCTTTCTTTCCTTTTCTCTCTCTTTTCTTTAGACCCTTCCCTCCTTTTTTTTTTTGATTTTGTTATAATTTCATCTTTATCTATTTTTTCTATTGCTAAACTTTAGAAAAACTCATTTTCATTCTGATGAACTTCTGTTTAAAAACAAAAAAGGAAATATTATTGAATCCATTTTCAGTGTTGGTTTATCCACTTTTCCACTTTTTTAATCATATAGAAATATATATATATATATATATATATTTCTATATGATTCAAAAAAAGTGGAAAAGCAGATAAACCAACACTGAAAATGGATTCAATAATATTTTGTTCTTTATTGGAAACAGAAGTTCTTCCGAATGAAAATATATACATATATATATATATCATGGTAGTGTCTATGACCCCGGATTTCATGCTTTACCTATTTGTCAGACAGACTCCGTCACAGACATTACCATGTAATATATATATATATATATATACATTTGATTGAACATAATAGACATTTTTTGTCTAGATGTTTTTTTTGTTAATCCTTTTGAATTGCCATATTGATCTTTTGATATTCAGCGGGAATTGGTTGATAAATCTTCCATAATTAGTTATTTCCCAAGTACTTTCTGCCCGACTTTGGGCCATCATCAGGAGAGGATGCATCACAAAAGTGATGTAACTTTTGTATGTACATTAACCCTTTGTCCTATTTACCAACCCCTCTGCTCGGGCAGGATATAACACAAGGTCAATTTTTAAGCGGAGTTTAACAGGTTTGAATTCAGAGTTTTCCTTCTCCTAGACTAGTTGCCTAACCAAGGCTGAAGAACCTAGTCTGTCCTACTATTTACCCATAGCTGGAGGGAGAATAATTGGATTCATACCTTTCCCAAGGGTATTAGTGCTATGTGAAATGCAATCAGTCTCGTCCAGGATTTGAACTCGTGTCGTCGTGTTCATTTCCTACGACGATAACAATTACACCATGGGCACCTTTGTAAGAAGAAGATTGTTAGTATGTTGTATTGTGTAGCATTTACTTTTCGAATCTGTTCTATAAATAATGACAGTAGCTAAAGACATTTAAGTACGCTAGCACTAATTTTAAATTTAATTCTGTTAAGTTTGGGTTGTATGTTCCTAATATGTAGTGCCTCAAGAATCTGTAGTTTTTGCTTGTTATTATATTGTTGTGTTTTTAGTAAGAATTTTCCATAATTCTGTTGTTGGGCATGAATGATTTTTAAATGCTGTGCTATGGAACTTGTATCTGAAAGGTGTATTGTAAGCTTTCTCAATAGGATAGTTGAGGTTAAACCAACATATATATAGTCATTTTCAGAGATGCAATATATATATATATATATATATATCACATGATAGTGTCTATGACACCTGGGTTTCATGCTTTACACATTTGTCAGACAGACTCCATCACAGATATTACCATGTTATATATATATATATATATATATATATATATGTATGTATATAATTGTTGCAATAATAGCAGAACAGGTATAAACATAAAAACATTAGAATTAAGCACATAATAAAATCGTTACTGAAGATTGTAAAAAACATATGAAACTTAATTAATGGTCATTTTGTGTCCACAATTCTAATATTTTTATGTTTATACCTGCTCTGCTGTTATAACATTGAGCACTTTTTTAATGCATTTTTTCTTATTCATTTTATATATATATATATATATATATACACACACACACACACACACACACATATATATATATATATATATATATATATATATATATATATATATACATTTATTTTTATATTCTTATGTAAGTTTTAAAGTGCTCAATATGAAATAGAGTTGCTATTTTATTATATTCATTGGTTTGGTTCATAACAGCATTTGAAATAAGTGGAAGTTTTTCTTTTCTTGTTACAATCAATGAAACTTTGTGAGTAAAAATAAACTTGCAACATTCAGAGGTACTTCAATCAAAGAAAAATGTATTGGAATACATGTGTCGAATATCAAAGAGTACTTTGAATAAAATTAATGTTTCATTCATTATTCAATTTTGTTTTGGCAAATATAGCTTCAGTCGCAATATTTTTCATTTTTACACACACACCTTATATATATATATATATGTATATATATTTTTACACACACACTTTGTAAGAGGATTATTAAATACGTTTCCAGACTTTTTTCGTATGGGCACTTTTAATGATAGTACACACATGAAACTCTAGTCCCCTTCAAAGTAATCTCCTCTGGCTGCAATGCATTTGTTGTATCATTCCAACAACTTCTGGAACGCCCCATGGAAGTCCTCTTGTGTGAGCGTGTCAATGACCGTCATCACAACCTCTTTCATCTCCTCAATTGTCTCATAACAACAGCATCTGAGCTTAGAGAATGACCAAAAGTCACAGGGAGCAAGGTCTGGACTAAAGGGAGGGTGAAGAAGTGTCTTGATGTGCATCATGGTCAAATTGTCTGTGACAAGGATGCAGATGTGGACTGGTGCATTGTCCTGGTGGAAATGCCACTGACCCGATTTGAAGAGTGCTGGCCTCTTCCCAAGGAATCTTTCCCTGAACTCTCTTAAAACCTCAACATAGTAACCCTCACCCTAACCCTTTGGTCAATCAACACTGGTCTATTGACTTCCTTACTCCTCCCACACCTCTCATCATCCCTCACAGACTCCCTGCTTTCCTTGAATCTTTTATGCCACTCAAAAACTGATGCTCAATTCATGCAAGATGGTCCAAAATCAGTCTGAAGCATTTCATACATTTATGTGGCATTTTTTCTAAGTTTAAAACAGAATTTTATTGCATATCATTCTTCTAAAGTGTCCTCACGTCCAGATTGCATTTTGAAATTCACCAGCTGTGACAATCAGGCTTTAGTAGGGTGTATTCCAATTGCTGCTGTAGCTGTTGATTTGAAGCTGAAATCATAAACATTGGTCAGTCATCTCATAAGATGTATAGCAATATATACTGAATTTTCAAGAGTCTAAGACAATTTTAAATGCCTGTACAAAAAAGTCTGGAAACTTATTGAAGGCACCACATATCATTTGCTATATTTTTTAATAAAGAGTGCTTAATATCAGTGACAGAGAATATATATTTAAGTAACAATATCATAGACATAGAAACAAGCACTGTTCACTATGTCTACACTATCCTAATTTATATACCTCATATGAATACATTGTCAATGTTAAACATAAAGAACTCAGACTTTAACTGCATACGGAGACGCCTTTATTACACGCCTCTTCTTACACTCGCACATAAACCAATATGGCCGTTTGTTTACTTCCTGTCATCCCATAATGCCTTCTCTTCTCGAGAGTATCAGTGGAGACAATTGCTTGTCCCGTAAGCCAAGATAGAATATTAACAGTCAACTTGGTATGTTTGAGTATCTATCACTTAGAGCAGAAACTAACTAGGGAAAGAGTGTAACAATGGTCTGTATGGATCAGTGTCTACCACTGATAGTTCATCTTATAACCAAGGAACAAGGCTAAGA
Source organism: Sepioteuthis lessoniana (assembly GCA_963585895.1). NCBI lineage: Eukaryota > Metazoa > Mollusca > Cephalopoda > Myopsida > Loliginidae > Sepioteuthis > Sepioteuthis lessoniana. Next base: position 126,465 of record CAUZXS010003570.1, read on the forward strand.
ATTGTTAATGATTAATTCAGTTGAAGAGACCAATTCATAAAGTTTTACCAATGTCAACTCCCATTGTTGATATATACAACACATTCTCTTATGAGTTTTAGGCTATGGAAAATCATTACAATGTATCAATTACAATGGGGGGGGGTCTTACCCCTCTGCAGAGAAGCAGTCAGTGTATTCTACAGCCCCAGCCAACTGGGCAAATCATTTAACAAAGTATAAACAAATGACACATGTTTAATTGAAATGTTAGTGATAAATAGCTATATTTGGAGCTATCTAAATTTTACTTATGCTAAAGTGAATTGTTTGGAATAGAATCATTGAATAATTTAACTGTGTGTATCAACAAAATGTGTTTACAAATCCAACATATTTAAAATATACGTAAAAACAGAATTTGGCATTAGATAACCAACAATGGTTGATATGCCATAAAAACAATCCAAACCAAATCTTATATATTTAATGTATATGTAAAAACAGAATTTGGCATTAAATAACCAACAATGGTTGATATGCCATAAAAACAATCCAAACCAAATCTTATATATTTAATGTATATGTAAAAACAGAATTTGGCATTAAATAACCAACTATGGCTGATATGCCATAAAAACAATCCAAACCAAATCTTATATATTTAATGTATATGTAAAAACAGAATTTGGCATTAAATAACCAACTATGGCTGATATGCCATAAAAACAATCCAAACCAAATCTTATATATTTAATGTATATGTAAAAACAGAATTTGGCATTAAATAACCAACTATGGCTGATATGCCATAAAAACAATCCAAACCAAATCTTATATATTTAATGTATATGTAAAAACAGAATTTGGCATTAAATAACCAACTATGGCTGATATGCCATAAAAACAATCCAAACCAAATCTTATATATTTAATGTATATGTAAAAACAGAATTTGGCATTAAATAACCAACTATGGCTGATATGCCATAAAAACAATCCAAACCAAATCTTATATATTTAATGTATATGTAAAAACAGAATTTGGCATTAAATAACCAATAATGGTTGATATGCCATAAAAACAATCCAAACCAATGATAGAGTGGACTAGGGAGCAATGGTAATGTAGGAATACTCAGCATTCCCCAAAGCTTCAGAATTACTGAAGCCTCACAATCAGATTGCTTAATATCCAAGACACTTTCGGCAGAGAGACGCAGTCAGTGTATTATATAGCTCCAGCCAACTCGGCTGGTAACTATTCTGAATACTAATAATTTTCATACAGGTTTATTATATTTTCAAGCGTTTGTATCTAAAACAAATCATTTTAAAACAGAAAAATTTGATCCATTGGTCCATTAGTCTAGTGGGTAGAGTGTTTGCCAATGACCCAGTAAACTGGGGTTCAATCCTAGGTCAAGTCATACCAAAGACTCAAAATATGGTACTTGATGCCAACTTGTTTAACACTCAGAATATTAAGGTATGGATCAAGGGTAAAGTGGAACAATCCATTAAATGGAGTAGCCTTCGGGTTGCCTTCGAAGTAGAAGTACCTGTTTGGGTTCCATCTGTGGGTTTATTTAACCTATAGATGGAACCCAAACAGGTACTTCTACTACTCCAGAACAAAATAGAGTAGGAAGTAATGGAAGAGAAGGGGTGACTATACACTCCCCAGTTCATAAATAAAGGTTTCTGTACATAAGATATATAAAAGAAAAAACAAACCTAACTTCAAACCTAATACTTCATTGGTTAGTTTTGAACTCAAGTGAATTTACAGTAAAGCCCATTAATAAGTACACCCTTAAGAATTTTTTTTTTAATAGCTAATTTTCTTTTTAATCATAGATACCTGGATTTTATCATTTCTAGTGGAACATATAAAATGAAAATGTTTGTTTGTTTGTTATTTAATGGCATATCAACCTTCTCAGGTTATTTAATGCCAAATCCACCCATTTAGAAGGACAGTAGTTGTACTATTTAACCCGTTGATGGGAGGATAAGGAGGTTCATACCTTTCCCTAGGGTATTTGTCTAAAAGTGAACATAATAGCATGACTGGAGTTTGAACTCACAAACTACGATCCCACAGTCCATCATTCTAACCCTAAAATCCCCAAATTAAAATGAATATTACTTATAACCAAACTCTTCAACATTGAAACTCTATAAGCAAAAATAGAATTGCAACACCTATGTAATAAAAATAAAACTACATATATATATATATATATATATATATATATAGATAGATAGATAGATAGATAGATAGATAGGTCCACAAAGAGATTTGTACTTTTTTAAATTTATTTATTTTGTTCTTACAATACAAATCTCTTTGTGGACCTACCTATTTCTATTTTAAAATATATTTTTATTCTTTCTTTGGACCTACAACAAACATTTATATATATATATATATATATATATATATATATATATATATATATATATATATAAAGAGTATATTTATTTTAGGCCAGGAACATATATTTTTAGTTATATTTTAATAAATAACTAGGGGGCCTATTATAATGAAATGGTTTGTTAGATAGGCAATTATTAGGGGGAAGGCAAAGTAGCAAACATGTTGGACTGTAACATTGTATTAAGCAAGTTTGAACATTGGTTGTATTATTAACACATTCACTTTTATATTAATGAGCTTGAGAAAGGTATGAACCCTCTTAAAACCAACCGATGTCACGAAGACTGGGAAGTCTTTGTGGTATAATAGCTAATGTATTGGACTGCAAAATCATAGTGTGTGAATTCAAACTCCAGCCATGTTATTATGTTCACTTTTAGACTAATATCCTTAAGAAAGGCATGAACTCCTTTACTCCACCCAGGTAGGTGTTAAATAGTACTACTGCTGTTCAACTTCAAGGATGAATTTGGCATTTGATAACCCACAAAGGTTGGTATGCCATTAAAAAAGAAACCAAACCAAACAAGTAAGAAATTTTGAGTCTTTTTGAAGTGCTCTGAGTAAAGATAACCCACTTTCATTTTGATTTACAAGGATCTCACCTTAGGGAATTTGGTTCCCACTGGGTATCCCATATATTTGCCTTATGTCAAATTAAACTGAGCTTTGTAATTAACTATAAGCAACTAGAGGGGTATAATGCTTAGTGAGCTAGACTAGCAGGCCATTCTTATTGAGGTTGATATTCACTGGAAGCCCTATACTTTTGACCTTGTGCCAAACTAAGCAAAGCTCTTAGAGTGCTTGTGGTATATTTGTTCTCTTTGTGGGTTAGCTGCTTGATTGTTTAGGTTTTATGGCATATCAACCTTTGTAGGATATTTAACACCAAATCCATTTTTATACAAATATCAGTTCTGTTTCAAACAATTCAGTTAAGCATGAGTACACAGTTTGATTGTCAAAAACATTTCTATTTCAAGCGATTCAGTCTAGTCAAACAGCTCTAATTCAAACAATTCAGTTTTGCATAAATATATAATTTAGTTCTATTTGACCCAAAGAGAGGATCCTATCAGGTGCTACCACTCTGGGCTAGAGTGGACCTTGGAGTGATGGCAATGAAGAGGTACTCCACATTTCCCAAACCTCCAGCATTCCTGGAACCTCACCATTAGATTATTGAGTGTCATAAACAGGACACTCATTGGGGGAGTCTATTTCTTTGATTTAAAAATTCATATGCCCTGATGGAGGTTTAAAAACCAAAGCATTTAAAATTGGCAAAAAATTCAAAATAGAATCAACCTTTGAAGACCTTATGTTTTTTCATATTTGCACATTTTTATATATATATATATATATATATATATTACTGATACAATATTAGTTTATATATATATATATATATATATATATGTATATATATATTACTGATACAATATCAGTTTATATATATATATATATATATATATATAAACTTGAACAAAAGTGACAAGATTACAGGAATATTTTATGTAGTTTTCTTATGGTTCTTGAGTAGATCTGACCTTAGGTCATCACCAGGGTTAAAAGTTTTTTGAAAAATAAAGGAAGCCTTTCATAGGAAGTTTTTAAAGGATTTTTTTTTATTTTAAAACATTTTCTGAAAGAATCTTTTAAAGGAGTTGAAAAGTGATGTAAAATGTATTGTTGATGTAACATATCAAATGTTTTACAGAAAAATGCATATTCTACACAAACAGGACATTTTATATATATATATATATATATATATATATATATATATATATATAAACATATATATATATATATATATATATATATATATATACAGTAATATCCAGTTAGCGTCCGAAGACAGTGGGTGTGGATTATTCTTGTATAGAATATATGAGGAATATCATATAAATCTATGTGAGTGCTCGATGTATGGCTATTGTTACATCTCTTTATATATTTTATTTTATTCATTTTTTTAAATAACAACAATTAGTCACATTAAGATGAATTTATTTCCATCCTATTAAAGAGCATTAATATATATATATATATATATATATATTATATTAATGTGACAGATCATTGTTTTTTTTAGTAATAATTTGCTCTGTGGATTTTGTTTGCATTGAGCTCTTAACTGGGATTACTTAGATTTAATATTCTATATTTGAGTATGTTAATTGTCCTGCTTGGAATTGTTCCCAACTCCAGATTTACTGGATTAAATACATATATTGGTGTATATATATATATATATGTGTGTGTGTGTATATATACACATAATTGGCTCCACTCGTGTTGAGCACTCTTGTAATTGTAGCATTGCAGCGTTTATGGTGGGTTTTATTTTTCTTTTGACCAACTGACTGCATATCTCTTGATTTTTTTCAACTGGTGTGACGGAGTTGGCCTTTTCTTTTTTTTCTTGGCCTATGATATTTTTTTCTTTTTTCCCCCGGGTGGTGATTCAAGATATTTTTATCTCTTGTTCCTGGCAGGGTTTTTTTCTTTTTTCCTGGTAACCGTGAATGCTGGTAGATAGTAGATTAGTAAATATATATATATATATATATATACATATATATATGTGGCATAACCTAAAAAATATACTAGAATAAACAAAAAATACTTATGATTTTGAAAGAAAACAAATACTTTTTATCAATTTCACTAAAAGTGCTCGAATACATAATAACTAACCTCCAAGTATAACTCCCAAAAAAAGTTTAAGTGATTCCAAAAACCTTATACCATTGAATTATATTGATTTTTATCTAATTAAGTCATCTACAGGATTGAATCATTCTAGTGTATGATATGTGTGTGTGTGTGTGGTCTGGTTTCTTTATTTAATGGCATATCAAGCTTTGTAGGATATTGAATGCCAAACTCATCCTTGAAGAAGGACAGTAGAGGTACTATTTAACTCATAGCAGGGTGGGGGATAAGGGAATTCATTCTTTCCCCAAGAGTATGTCTAAGTAACCTGCTCATTGGCCTAGTGGGTAGAGTGTTCGCCAACGGTCTGGGAAACCTGGATTCAATCTTAGGTCACGTTATACCAAAGACTATAAAATAGTACTTGATACCTTCTTGCAATATAAGGTATGTATCAAGGGTAAAGTGGAGCAATCCAGGGAAAGGAGTAGCACCCTCCTGTACACCTCAGTGTAGTAGCTATTGAAAAGGGAGCCTTCGGTTCACCCTTGACTACGGTCGCCAACTATACTTTACTTATCAGTCTAAAATGAATATAATAGCACAACTGGAGTTTGAACTTGCTTACTATGATGTTGCAATCCAGCTACTATGCTACAGGGACCTCCTCCATGTATGTGTATGTATGTGTGTGTATGGGTGTGTTATGAATAAATATATAGATAAAATATCCAGACATGAAAAACAATTTGGTTGTGTTATAATATTCATGATGATGTTTCTTTCTGAGCATCATCTTCTATATCAAATTAAATGAACTAAAGTTTATTAAGTCTACAATTTACTATTTTCAAATCATCTAATATCCATATTATAATATAATATAATATAATATAAATACCGTTATTTTCAATCAATCTAATATCCATATATATAGGTGCATATATATATATATATACATCATCATCATCATCATCATGTCGTGCTGGTAGCACGGATTGAGCACTCTGGTAGCCGATAGGGTATAAAAATATAAACAAACGGCCGCTGCTGCTGCTGCTGCTGCTACATAAATACCTTGAAAATTCCCTTAGCCAACGTGGTACTCTTGTTGGCTGAGCAGTCAGAGTCTTAGTCTAACATAAAGTTGGATGGGTTTCAATCCTGGCTTCGAGCGTCCTATATGTCTAGCCACATTGAAGAGTTCTGATAGAACGAAACAGTCTGTCTGTGGATGACAATATATATATATATATATATATATATACACATAAAATATTTATGGGATTTGCTATATTATAAAGTGTTTAATATAAGTAATAGAACAAATGTATGTCTAAGTTTGAATATAGAATCAACAGTGTTTGGTTTCTCACCTATATAATCATCAGAGCAAGAACTCTTTAACTGTTTAAATAATATTCAAATATATATATATATATTAGAATGGGTGTTGGGAGGGTTCTCATTTATAAGTGATTTTTTAGGAGTAAATAAACCGAGAAACTTCTTTTTTCATTGCATATTTATTTGGAGTTTAGTTGTTATTATGGTATATCAAATTTGTTGGGCTATTTAGTGCCAAAAATCTGACTCCACATTCCTCAGAGCTCCAGAACTACAGATTTAACATTGAATTCATTTTAATGCCATATACAGGACACTCTTATTTTTGTGGGAAGGAGTCTTCCTTATCTGCAGGAGATGCAGTTAGCATATTCAGATAGAGCATACATTCACACACACACACACACACACACACACACACATACACACACACACAAAGCTTAGTTTAACCTGGCATAAGGCCACAAATGAAGAGCATTTAAGAATATCAACATAACGTTTGACATAACAAGCCTGCTAACTTTTGCTCTAAGGTAGTTGTCACCAAGTGAGCCAAGCTGCCAAATCTTAAGGGTGAAGTTCCTCTCTTTCCCTCTCTAGCGAACAAACAAACAGATACATCCAATGACTATCTCAATTCGTTTATATATATCTACAGACAGGAAAAAACTCAAGCTCTTCAGAGAATTAATATATTTGTAGAAATATTTGCCAACGTTAAATATTTAAAACCAAAATGTTTAACATTGGCAAATATTTCTACATATAAAATCATCCCCTGAAGACTTTGTATTTATTCATCTCTAAATTTTCATACTGTTGGATTTATTTCCATTTTTTTCTCCAGATATACATATCTACCTAGCCATCTAAATCTGTTAATATATCTCAGGAAATTTATCTATCTAAATTTGTACCCGTCTTTCTATTCATCCCAATCTGTTCATATGTACCTATCTCAGGAATTTTATCTATGTTAGTATGTTCATATCCATCTTTCTATGTATCTATCTCAATCTGGTCACATCTATCTTAATCTAGTAACCTCTATTTCAATCATTTCATATTCATATATCTATCTGTCTATCTCTTCATAAGGAATCAAAGAGATGGATGGAAAGAGTAGAGACTGGAAACAAAATAACAACACAGTACCAAGCAAAACAACTAACATGACTACCTAGTTTGTTTCTAACACAACAGAGTAGCTGTAATGTCTGATATGTGAGTTGCTTTCTCTGCAGCTTGTTGGTTGGCCACCCACCAACCTACCAATGTACAGAGAGATTTTAAAGTGAGTGCCGTTTGTTGGGAAAACCACCATTCGTCTGCTGCCTTGGCTCCTTAGTAGAATGTCTGTTTTGTGGCTTGTTCTTGCCTTATTTATTCTGATTCTCTTCTTCTTATCTCTTTCACCCTTTCTATATTTTCCCGCCTCTTACTTCTTTCCCTCTCTTTTTTAGTCATCTCTCTTTTTTCTGTCTCTCAGTTTATATTTACTTTCCGGTTGTTGTGTGAAAGTAGGAGTGTGAAAGCTTAATATTATGAAAAGTATGGAAGGATAGAAGCGAGAAAATAAAAATATTTTTGAGCAATTTTTTCTTTTTAAATTCGACAAAGCAAAATTTTTCTTCACCAATTCCGGAGGTTTATCTATCTCAGTTTGTTTATATCTATTAAAATATTTTATATCAATCAATCTATCTCAATTTGTTCATATCTATCTATCTATCTATCTATCTATCTATCTCAGTCTGTTCATATCAATAGATATACAAAATGAAAAAATGGGGAAATGAAAATGGTAGATTTAAAAAAAAATAAAGTAAGAACATTCCCTGATATGAAATTGCCCTGATTTCCCAACAACAATTCCATAGAATTTGTGAAATGGTGTATTAAGTTGTCAAGTCACAAAGAGTTTTTTTTTATACAAGTTAATAGTTTGTTTTTGACATTACCAAAAGATTATCAGGTAATTTGAGATTAGCTTTGTTGTTTTTTTCTCATTAAAAATTGATTAAAAATTAAATGGACTATGTTATACACCCCCAGACACACACATATACTAATATTGTTTAAAATGGGGATCACTGTTGGTTTTAAAGGATTAAAATGAATGATCAAAGTTGATAAAAAAAATGTAGATGTAAAAGTTTTGATAAAACTGCATGAATGAAATATGATTCTGTGCAGTATACAGTTCATGTCTTGAAAGCACTTCTATTCCAGGTCAAAGTGGACCCTGGAGTAATGACAGCAAAGAAATGACTCCCCATTTCTCAGAGCTTCAGAACTGGATCCTCATCCATTACATCAATACAGTTTATGTCTGGAAAGCACTTCTATTCCAGGTCAAGGTGGATCTGGAAGTAATGACAACAAAGTGATGATTCCACATTTCCCAGAGCTTCAGAACTGGATCCTCATCCATTACATCAATACAGTTCATGTCTAGAAAGCACTTAAATTTAGCCCACCATTAATTTACGCACACTTAATACACCTCACTGCTAGCAATACCTAAGTGGGATCTATCTACCTATCTATCTATCTATCTATGTCAGTTTATATCTATCAATCACGGTTTCTATTTATCAGTCTCTCTACATCTATTTATATCAACTTGTCAATATATTTATGTTCATGTTAACTTCATCTTAGTTACTAGCAAGTACAAAACTCTACTCAATAGGCTCATTGGCTTAGTGGGTAGAGTGTTCGCCAATGATCCGGGAGACCTGGGTTCATTCCCAGGTCATGTCATGCCAAAGACTTTAAAAATAGTACTTGATACCTCCTTGCTTAACACTCAGCAATATAAGGTACATATCAAGAGTAAAGTGGAGCAATCCAGGGAAAGGAGTAGCGCCCTCCCCTACACCTCAGTGTAGTAGCTATTGAAACAGGAGCCTTCTAGTCGCCCTCGACTATGGTCGCCAACTACTTACAAAACTTTTATTCAAGTGATATCTATGATTGCTTAGTGGCCATGATGGCTGCATGTCTGTTTTTGTCACCTGAATTTCAATAAAATACAAAATTAAAAATCATGATTTTCAAGATTGGTTGGCGGGCTGTTTGGTTTGATCTATTTGACTCAAAGATGGGACCCTAACAGGTTATCAGTCTATCTATCTATGTTCAAGTCTATTTCAATTTTAGTAACTAGCTTGTACAAAACTTTTATTCCAGTCATACTTGATGGCCAAGGTAGTTGCATGTTTGGAGTTAGATAAAAGCCAAAATTAAAAATGTTAATTTTCAAGATTGGTTGGCTGGCTGTGTGGTTTGATTTATGGCATGTCAACTCTTATTGGGTTATTTTATGCTGAAAACAGTTTAACAATAATTGTCTCCAGTTATATAAAGTACAAAAATGTATCTTCACGCTCATTTTAAACAGATAAACACTTTATCCCCAACTGATCTATTTGACTCATACATAGGGGTCTAACAGGTACTACCATTCTGGGTTAAAGTAGACCTGGGAGTAATGACAACAAAAAGATGACTCCAAATTTACCAGAGGTTCAGAACTGGATCTTCATCCATATATCAATTTAGTGTCATACTCAAGACACCCTTTTAGATAGGGATCTTACCCTCATCAGAGAATATATATTCTAAACCACACCAACAGGGTGTTTTTCGAAGAAGTCATCTCAGAAGATTAAAGCTAAATGATCTTACCATCTTTTGGACACTCAGAACATTTACCTGCTTTGAAATATAGAAAAAAATATAGTACATCAATATTAATATCATTATGTATGTGTATGTGTGTGAGAGAGAGAGAGAGAGAGAGAGAGAGAAGTATATATTATTATGTATATCTATATCTATGAAAGTAAAGTTGGTGACCTTAGTCGAGGGCGACCTGAAGGCTCCCTTTTCAATAGCTACTACACCAATGCATAGGGGAAGGCACTACTCCTTTCCCTGGATTGCTCCACTTTACCCTTGATCCTAACTTTATAATACTGAGTGCTAAGCAAGATGGCATCAAGTACCATTTTTTGAATCTTATCGACCTAATGAGTAGAGTGTTCGTCAATAGTCTGGAAGACCAGGGTTCAATCCCAGGTCGAGCCATACAAAAGACTCGACAAATGGTACTTGATGCCACCTGGCTTAGCACTCAGCACTATAAGGTGACCATCAAGGGTAAAGTGGAGCAATCCTGCGAATGAAGTAGCACCCTCCCCTACTCCTTGGGATAGTAGCTATTGAAAAGGTAGCCTTCAGGTCACCCTCGATTAATGTCGCTAACTTTACTTTACTATATATATAAATATATATATACTTGTGTAAATTAAAAGTTTTGCAATATTTTGGTAACATGAGACACAATTCAGCAGCCCTGAATGCTTCTGCTGAAGTTGTGAATGTGACAACCTACACTGGACAGTGAAATGCCAAGCTCATCAGATACTCTCCAAGCTCAGCTCACCTAATACTCTCTGATTGCTACTCCCCAGATTCGCCCCTATAGCTTGAAGAACCAATACAGAACCCATGGTTTTAGGCCTACCTAAACTTGCTGGATTATCGATGTTCTTGCAATCTTGAACCATCTGATTACTGTGCTGTGATCAACTGCACATTCGTTTTTTTGTACAACAAATGTTTTTGATTAATTCAGTAGCATTATTTTCAGTTTGAACTCATAAAGCATAAGATTCTGATTTAGACAAAATTATATTTTCATCTGTGCGGCTTTTAAGTCACATACAGACTGAAGCAATGCACAACTTGTCAGTGGTCCAACTACCATGATACAGCCAATCACAATGGGTACCTATCATGGCTTCAGATATGAGGTATACAAGTTGCAAACTTGCACAAATCAAAATTCTGCTAAACTTTAGACTCACCCAAGAATATATATATATATATATATATATCATGATCATCATCATGTCGTGCCGCTAGCACAGATATCCCTGACCCTCTCTCGCCACTTCTTCCTATCATTCATCGCTTCTGGCAGGTCGTCAGGGCTACATCCCGTATCCTCACATAGCTGCTGTATGTATGTTCGAGCTGGTCGTCCTGCTTTTGCTTGGCCATATGCGGGGGTCCATAGGAGTATATACAAAAACATACACATGCATGAGTATGTGTAAAGTTATGAATTAAATTATAGGCATATTTCCATGGAAGATTATTGAAGCATGTTGGTGGATGTTTTGAGAAACAGGATAGTCCTAATCTTGACCTTCAAATCTGGTATAATCCTGTAAATTAAACAGATAAATTTTTCCAAATTGCTGTTATATAATACAATGAAACTTGCAGAACATAATACAATGAAACTTGCAAAGCATAATAAAATGAAACTTACAGAACATAATACAATGAAAATTCTAGATTCTGTATTTTAGATATTTCATTTTCAGAAAATTGGAAACAAAAGAAAAAGTAATTGTATATAAAAAAAAAATAACAAAATTATTAATTGTATATCCTTTTTAAACAATAATTAAGGGGTGAACTCCATGGTGTAGAGGCTATTGTGCTGGACTGGGACATCATAACAAGTGAGTTCAAACTCCAGTCATGCAATTACATTTACTTTTGGAAAGGCATGAACCCCTTCATATCCCTCAGTATGGGTGAAATAGTACCACAACTCTTCTTCTACAAGGATGGATTTGGCTTTGAATAACCTGCAAAGGTTGATATGTCATTAAGAACAAAGAACTCAGAAAATATCATTCTTTTTCTTTATCTTTTTCAATAAACTGTTATTTGATAAGAACAAATATTGATAGTTTGTCACTCTTAAAAGGCTTCCTGTTCCTTTTTGCCAGAAAATACTCCAAAGCATAATGCTCTCATATCTATGTTTTGTCATGAGTGATGGAGTTGCATCTTCTGGGTCTGTGCACCTTCTGCATCAATGATATTGAGACCCTATGCTGAGATCATTCCAGTTTTGCGGGTGCCGATCAAGGTACACAAAGCCTGAGGCGATGTCACAAAAGAAAAGGAAAAAGAAAATTCAAGTTTTTGAAAGACTGGGCCTACTCAGGGATGGGAGTGGCAGTGACATTCTTAGACCTCTCCTTCTATATGTCCGCCTCACTGATGTGAGGCATGAACTCTAGCCTACCTCTCTACAATCTTTGGAACTGCTAACAGCTGCATATCTTCCACTAATAACTTGATTTTCTATGGTCACAGCCAACTTACTCACTTCTCTATCTTACATTGGCACCAGTGACTCGAGACTTCTCCATGATTAGAAACAAGACCAGCTTTTATAGCTTTACCAGGGTAATCAAACCTTCCAGTATTTTTTGGGTCATTCCACCTCCACTCAAGAAACAGGAATGCTTGGTCATTTCCTGTGTCTTCCTTCCCTTTCTCACAAATAGCCTTATGCTGTCATAAGGTTGCTTCATTTAAACTACATGGACCTACTGGTTTGACAAGCTGGTGGTTGGGTGAACTATTTTCTGGTTTGGTTTGGTGGGTTTTATGGCATATCAACCTTTGTAGGTTATTTAACGCCAAATCCATTTTTATGTAAATAATCTGTTCTATTGAAAACAGTTCAGTTTAGCATAAGTACACAGTTTAATTGTCAAAAACATTTCCATTTCAAACTATTCAAGCAGTTATATGTAATAATTCAGTTAAGTGTAAATACAGTTTTAATGTCGAAAAAAACAGTTCTATTTGAAATAATTCAGTTAAGCATGAGCACGCAGTTTAAGTGTAAGTACGGTTTAATTTTCAAAAACGTTTCTATTTCAAGCTATTCAGTTTACTCAATTCATTTTAGCATAAATATGCTGTTAGTTCTATTTAGCCCATAGATAGGGCCCTATCAGGTGCTACCACTCCGGGCCAGAGTGGACCTGGGAACGATGGCAATGAAGGGGTACTCCACATTCCCCAAAGCTCCAGCACTGCTGGAACCTCACCATCAGATTGTTTAGTGTCATATCCAGAACACTCGTTAGGGGGGGTCTTACCCCTCTGCAGAGGTGCAGTCAGTGTATTCTACAGCCCCAGCCGACTGGGCAAGAACTACTTTCTCCCTCCTCAAATACCATCATATACCATATTGATACACCTCCATAGATACACATCTATACTTATATAATACTTAAAATACTGCTCCAAAGGCCCAGAGTATCATATTTGGAATGAAAGCCTCCCCCAAATGCAAAAATAAATTTCTCGTAATGCCCATTAATTTCTATTATGGTCTCATCTGAACATAGTATATTCTTTCAGAATGAGCCCAGCTCTGTTGGCAGGACTTAGAATATGTTGACTGTATCTCCTACAAAAAAGTAAGTCCCCACCCCAAAAATAGGAGTATTCTATGTATGACAATAAACTGCATCTGATGGTGAGCCTCCAGTTCTGGATCTCAAAGGAGTGTGGAGTACACCTTCATTAATATTACTCCCTAGTGCACATAGACCTGAGGTGGTACTATCTTTTAGGGTACCATCTATGTGTCAAATAGATTTGTTTAAACATTATTTGTATTTGATAGAAATACTTGATACCATATAACTGTAAATTACTTCTATTTAAAATAGTCACTCAAAGCTATAATTGTTACTAAGGATTATCATTAGTTACTTGAAATCAAATAAATGTGTGCAAACAAATGACTATTATTAACTAGAAATAATCACATGAAACAATATAATTATAAGTATTAGATAGGAATACTTGAAACCATTCAACTGCGGATAAATTATTTACATTAGGTAAGAATACTTGGTGTAATATAACTATGTGCAAAAAAATCTTGAGAAACAACACAAAAAAACAGTAAAAATAATGTACAATGAATGCAATCTCTTAACCTCTTGGCATAAAATAACTTAGGTTGATGTGCCATTAAAATCAATCATTCAATCCTAGAATGAGACAGGCTTATGTATAAATTTGTAAATGCTACTGTGATGTGGCAGTCCAGCATGTTAGCCACTATGTCATAGGGTTTGATTTGGTTTGATTTCTTTGTTTAATAGCATATCAACCTTTCTAGGTTATTTAATGCCAAAGCTGTTCTCATAGAACAGTTGTGGTACTATTTAACCCATAGCTGGGAGGATAAGGGGGTTAGGATTTCCTAAGTGTATTTGCCTGAAAGTGAACATAATAGTGCGTCGTAGGAAATGGACACGGCGACACAAGTTCAAATCCTGGACAAGACTGATTGCATTTCACATAGCACTAATACCCTTGGGAAAGGTATGAATCCAATCATTCTCCCTCTAGCTATGGGTAAATAGTAGGGCAGACTGGGTTCTTCAGCCTTGGTGAGGCAACTAGTCTAGGAGAAGGAAAACTCTGAATTCAAACCTGTTAAACTCTGCTTAAAAATTGACCTTGTGTCAGATCCTGCCCGAGCGGAGGGGTTGGTAAATATGATAATAGTGCGACAGGAGTATCAACTCGCTTACTACAATTCCACAGTCCATCGCTTTAACCATTGCACCATGAGGACACCCCCTTATGTCATAGGGATCCTCCTCCCACAAATTCTAGTTGATCTTTCAAATGACAAGCCTTTAGAAAAAGGGTCATAAATGGACAGCATACTTATTGATTGACTCTGTACAGAGATCAAGTAATCATATTTTTTGTTACCTTTACTCCAGCAACTTCTTTGCCCAGTTGGCTAGGGCAGTAGAATACACAGACTGCTTCTCTGCAGAGAGGTAAGACCCACCCCCATGATCATACTGCATATGACACTAAATAATCTGATGGTGAGTTTCCAGTAAAACTGGAGCTATTGGAAATGCAAAATAACCCTTTACTGCCATCGCTACCAGGTTCACTCTGGCTCAGGGTAGTAACAACTGATAGGGTCCTATCTATGGGTCAAATAGAACTAAACTGTGTACTTATACTAAACTGAATTGCTTGAAATAGAACTGATTTTAACATTTAAACTGTGTACTTATCCTAAACTGAATTGTTTGAAATAGAACTGATTTTTGGCATTTAAACTGTGTACTTACACTAAACTGAATTGTTTGAAATAGAACTGTTTTGACATCTGTGTGTAAACAAAAACTGTACTTATACTAAACTGAACTGTTTGAATCTAATGATTATAGAAATCACCACTTGATTTTCTGGAAATAATTAGGTATTAATAATATTCAATATCCATTATTTATAAAAGAAAAATTATTGCCATCCAGTTTATAGATTTTGGAGACAACATTTATTTCAATTTTGTTATAATCTGATAGATACACTCTATATGTGATATCTAGACAATCTTAGGAGTGGGGCATTGACAACAAAGAGATTATTTTGTGAATATGTTTTTTGTATAAAATAAAAGCTTTGTTATCATTCACCTACAGACTTATTGATGGACCTATATATATATATATATATATTGTGTGTTGTGGACCAGTAAAAGGTCAGAAAGAAAGACACAAACTCGAGATTATGTGAAACAAGTATATTAAACAAAAGTATAAATACAGCATAGGTAAAAGATTGTTGAACATCAGTTTGACTGCCAAAATGTTAGGCTGGAGTTAACTTAACTTTATTTCTTTGTAAGTACAAAGAAGGCACGAGGCCTTAAGGTTTTTGGGGAGGGGAAGGGAGCGGTCTTGCTTTTCTATATATTCTAAAGGGACCTAGCTAGCCACATTCGCCGACCCATTCAACAGTACAATATATAACCATTCATCCTTCATCATGCACGCAGCAGTTACCAAAATACCGCATTTGCTCTATGAAGAAAACCTACTTAAAACCCAAAGGTGGTATATGATTTTTATTTACAAAATATGGTTTATGTACAATGAAATGATGGGAATGTGAGAAAAAACCCCGAAAAATTATATATACAAGAGAAACAAAGAAAAATTCCCCGTTTGGTTTCCCTCCCATCCCCCCGTCTATAAAATTGGAGGCCGACTGTTTTCCGGGTCAAAAGAAACCGGAAACAAGCCGGACCTGCCCTAGCTGGGGCGGGAATACTAATCTACAGAGATAAAAGAAATAAAGGGTCGGGCGCGGTATGGGTCGATAGAAGTAGGTAATATGATTTTTTATATATGAATGTTCAAGATCTTCAATAAAAGCGGGCTGGAATTCAGGTTGGGGTACAAAAATAATAGGGAGGGGGAAGATCTTGAGAAACTAACGACTAGATGATGGGGACAATGACTCACAACATACTGCTAACTAGGTTACAAGGGAAAAACAATTCTACTTACCAGGGATGGGGTCCCTAAGGACCCGTACCGTAGACGCCATGGGCCGGCAGAGGAGGGAAGGATGACTCCAACATTGCCCCCTTTCAGACGACCAGGCTCGCTGCAGTCACCCACCTTTTGCTAAATGTTATGCGATCCATAACATTTGACCCTCAGTTGATGCCGAAAATACAAAACCAGATCACGATGAGAAAAGTTTGCATCGTCATACAATCCCTTGTTTCGCGTCGTCCAAATCACCATTTGGGCTACAGCTAGGATCGCGAGAAACACCACATGCTTCTCACCGTGAAACGGAGGAAGAACGTTGTCTAAGACGTAACCAACATCGAGCAGCACGAGCTGTTTGGGTTCGATGCGAGCCGTCCACTCCCCGACGTGATCCCAAAACGGGCGGACTCGCTCGCAGTAGTAGAAGGCGTGCTCAGCCGTTTCTTCCAAGCCACTGCTGCAGCGAGGGCAATCAGGCATGTCTGCCAGGCCCGCTCTGAAGTTCAAGCCGCGAAGGGATAACGCATTCCGAACAAGTCGCCAGGTGAGCGAGAACTCGGAGTTGTTCAAGAAGCTCGATCCTGGCGCCCAATTCCAGTGAGAGTGGATCTCCTCCGCCGTCCAGCCGCGCCGCTCGCTGAGAGGATCAGAAGCGGAACCCACCACTAATTCCCGATACAGCTCCTTCCGAGGCCATGAAAGGTCACTGGACCCAAGAAGGTTACGAAGGGCCTTTCGGCACTCGCGGACAAACAGTGTTTCGCCCAAAGGCTTACGTCGACCTTCAGCCTTTGGGTCTGACTTGAGGCGAGGAAAAGTCCGACTCGCCTTTCGTCTCCACACTGAGTCCCCCGTCAAGACACGGCCCAGATATGCAAGTCTTTCAGCAAGCCAGTGGCTCTCCAGATCAGGCATACCCAGACCCCCGTTGCGTGTACGTTGGATACAGACCTGTCTATGGACCATCGGCCTTGCACCTCCCCAGACAAGTCTGGAGAGGAATCGTTGCAGCGCCAACCGATGTGCCTTAGGCAGAGGGAGTACAGCCAATCGGTAAAGGATCAAGGGGAAGACGTACGTGGCGCACGCCTCCGCCCTGCCTTTTAAGGACAACCTCCTTGAAAGCCAGATTCCCACCTGAGCATTCACCTTAGCATGTACTTCCGACCAATTTCGCTCTAGTTGGAGGTCGGGCCCAAACCACACTCCGAGGATGCGGATGGGTCCGCCACTCCAGCGGAAGGGCCCTGGAAGAGTATTGCTACCCCTCCAAGCACCAAGCCGCAAACCTTCGCTTTTGTCAAAATTGACCTTGGCCCCTGCAATCCGCTCATACTCGACAACCGCCTCTTTCACAGCCTCTATATCCCGGAGGCGGGATACGAAAACTGTGACGTCATCAGCGAACGCGGAAACCCTAGCCGCAAGGCGGCCAACGAATGGGATACCGCGCAGTGCCGGACTTGTCCCCTCATCCCTAAGCCTGTGCAGGAGGGGCTCCAACGCGAGGACATAGAGAAGAGGAGACAGGGGGCAGCCCTGCCGGACCGATCGCTCGATCGCGATCACCCCCGAACGCCTTCCGTTCACCTGCACCACTGCCTGAGGGTTGTGGTACATCATGCTAATCCATCTGCGGAACTCCGGTTGGAATCCGGCAGTCTCCAAAACAGACGCCAAGAACCGATGGTCTACCCTATCGAAGGCCTTGGACTGATCTAAACTGATCAGCGCGGATTCGGTGTCGTCTTTTATCCCCTCTAGGACCTCGCGAATCAAGTGCAGGTTGTCCTGGATCGATCTTCCCTTCACAGCAAAGGTCTGTTCGGGGCCGATCAGATCACTAATGACAAGCTGTAAACGATTCGCTAAGACCCGGGCCAAAATCTTTAACTCTGTGTTAAGCAGAGTTATGGGCCTGTAATCGTCTAAACCCTCCCAAACATGCCTGCCACCTTTCTTCAGCAATGTGATCACGCCCTTGGTAACGCTACCAGGGATAGCTCCCTGGGCGAACCAATGGTTGAACATATCCGTCAGAATAGGCACAAACATGTGCGACATCCTCAAGTACACTTCGTAGGGCAAACCATCTAGTCCCGGCGACTTGTTGAGACCGACCTGCTTCAACGCATCACGGACTTCGCATTCAGTAACCACACCCTCGCAGCTAGCCGCTTCAGCCGCCCCAAGACGGGGGAAGTCGGCCAGATAGCTACGAAACTCCCGGAGCGGGAGATCAGTGCAGCGGGCAAAGCGATCCCGAAAGTGCGCCCAAAAGGCGTCACGTATCTCACGACCTGATCGCAGCAGACGCCCGTCCGGGGTCTTCACAGATGCGATGTACCGATCGGGGAACCTTCGCACTTCTTCTTCACGCGCAGTCGCGTTCGATTTCACAGCTTCGTTGAGAACTCTTTTTAGCCTAGATCTAACTACTGATCCCTTGTGGCGCTTGCTACTCTCACGCTCAAGGTCCCTCCTAGCTAGCTCTACACCTAGGGAGTCCCCCCCAGCCACCGCTCGGGAAAGTCTATCATCTATAGATTTCGCCTCCGCAGTCCTATCTAAGTTGAGCTGTCGACCGTACTTGGTGGCGAAATCTCTAATCCTATGCTTAAGAGAAACCCACCACCTATTCCCGGTAACCGCCCCCACTAACGCCCGCTGAATTAGGGATTCCAGCCGGTCCCGGAAGTCCCGTATCTCTAGTAAGGAGGTATTGAACTTCCAGTAGCCGGCTAGACTAGGTCTATTAACTAACCGCAGACTGACTCTAATGAGTTTATGGTCAGTCCATGCTATCAAGTGGAACGTGGGACAACAAACAAAATCAATGTCAGCTCTTCTCACTAACACTCTGTCCAAGTAGGAACCTACTTTGGCAGAGGGCGAGCTATCTAGCCACGTCCACATCTCCCGCCCTGGGTGATCAAGACGAAACCTGTCGACGAGACCGTGACGAGTCACGAAGCCGACAAGGCTGCTCTCACACCTTCCCGCACTACTAGCTCCCCGACCGACCTTATCTATCTTGGGATCGCATTCCAATCACCCATTAAGACTAGCCGCTTCGTATCGTCCAGGAACGACGCCAACCGACGAAAAAAGGAAACCCTCTCCGCAGCGATATTGGGCGCATAAACCGCAACCAGACGAAACTTGAAACTTTTCACAGCAACATCGGCCACAACCAGCCGGCCCTCGTCACCTGCAAAAACAACGTCAACATCAGCATCAAGGCTGCGTCCAACTAGCAAAGAGACCCCAGCGCTGGTGCGGCTGCCGTATGCTGAGAAAACGTTAAAGTCGCTTTCCAGCACCCGACAGTCAGCACCGCAAGTGAAGTGAGTCTCCTGCACTGCAGCAACATCCACTCCGAGGTTCTTGAGTTCAGCAAGCAAGCGCGTACACTTGCTTGAATCCCTCAGTCCCCTCACATTCAAACTGGCAAGGTTTAAAGCCATCAATCCAACTTACCTTACTCAGTGTCGACTACAGGCCGGAAATCCTTCGGGGTGAGGATGCCGACGGCCTGACGCAGGGAACCCGTGCCGAGCTCAGTACTCACTCGGTCGTCCCTGCTAATTCCTCCGACATCCATGGGATACCTCAGTTTTAGGGACCTATAAAATGATGGGTGAACTAAAATCGGGACCCTGCCCGAGCAAAAAGGAAGCATTTTTTTGAGGGAGGAATGGTCCAATTCCGCCAGCCTTAAATTTGCACAGCTGGCTTCCTGAATGAAGCGCCACAGCTCTCTTGTACGGGTACCAGCAGCGCGAACAAAGGTGGTCACCTTGGCTGCATCCCTAAACAAGTATGGGTTTGATATGGATTTTTCATTGATGGATTTGAATGAAAATAAGGGTTTCAGAATTGTCTTTAATTGATGATCTGTGATTTTAGATGGGTCTGGTTCTGAACAAAGGGTGATTTCAATTAATGGTTTTCGAACTTCATTTGTGGCTGAATGAGTTCTTGTCTGTGTGGGTGACGGTGATGGTGATTGTCCAATTCTGTTGACTGATCTGGATCGGGAGAACATTTTGGGAGTGGTGATTGGAGAGAGAGAAGGAAGAATTGGTAGGAGGGGGGGTTCTTTTTGTATATGTTGAGCTGGGGAGTGGAGGATTTGCGCTGGGCGTTGTGGGTTATTCTGTATGATTGGTGATGGTCCATGGATTTTTTCTGTGGGTTTCTGGGGTTGAGTGGGCATGGGTTGTTGTGGTTTTTGTTTTTCTATTTGTGGTTGTTGTTTCTTTGGTTTTGGTGTACACTGTTTTTTCTCCCCATCCTTGTCTGAATCCCCGCTGTCTCTTCTCCTTTTTAAATTATAAGATGTTTCCATCTCTTCTGGTTGGTTTTTGTTTTTCTTTTTTATTGGTGTCTCTGTTGTTGCTGGTGCTGCTGCTGATATTTTAGTAGTTTCTGTTGTTTTTGTTGGGGATGTTTTTTTCTTTTTGCCCCCTTTTACTAGAGTCCACCCTTCTTCTTTATCGGGTTGGACCCCTGTTTTCGTGTTGGTGTTTTTCTTGGCTGCTGTAGTAGTAGTAGTCGTGGTTGTTTTCGTGGTGGTATTCATTGTATCGTTGGCGGTGGTAGTCGTTTTGTTTGTGGCGATGGTGGCTTTCTGAGGGCAGGACCGCAAGAAGTGTCCTAATTGCTTGCAATACCAGCAAAGCGGTTTCCTGCCCTCTACGATGACTGTCATTGTTGTGTCTCTGTATGATATGATGTGAGGTATTGTGTTGAACCCTCCCCTATCTAGTATCATGGTGAATGAAAAATCACCGTATGCCGTGCCATGCGCTGATTTGATTTGCATATAGTCCTCTACGCCGCCGTATGAACTTAGATAGGCGGCGATGACGTCTCCATTAAGTTGCATCGACACGTTACATACGGTGACATTTATTCTTCTTTTTCCTCTATATTCTGGCTGAAGCCGGAAGTACTTCGTGGTTATATTTTGTGTGGCCAGTTTCTTGGCGATTTCTTCGGATGGAAGCAGGACATCCCAGGTAGCAAAGCTCCTTCGGTAAAAATACTTACCTGGGATGCCTGCAGTTTGGAGCAATTCCTCAAATGATTCCTTTTTGAGGGCAGCCAGTCTCCTGGTCCTTAAATCTGTCACTACGAACGACAGAGTCTTAGGCTCAACAGCCTCTACCAATTCAGGTATGGGTAAAATTTCGTTTTCTTTGAAATACTTTGCGTATTTCCTGACTCTGTCGTTCTCGTAGTCTTCTGGTGTTTTCTTCTTTTTTTGTAATTGCGACGACCAGGAGACTGGCGTTGGCGGTGGTTTTTGCGCTGGTTGTATGGCCGATGAAGATAATGATAAGTCTTCCGGCTTCGGGGAGGGTTCCGTGTTAATAAATATGTCCTGTGATAAGTTCATCTCGTTTGGAATCCGAGATGTTTCCCCCATAGTTGCGTTTTAAAAGGGCAACTAGGGGGAATGGTGTTTAAAATGCGAATGGTCTTCAGCTAGTGAAATGAATGTTCGATGAAAAAATGGCGGTCGTTTTGTTTTGTTTTGTTTTAGTAAAACAATGAAGTCGAGTTGAGGTTTGACCCTCCTCACACACAAACAACAATAACAATTGTTTGAGGGGGGTCACGAAACAATAACTATAATATAACGATAACAATAATTTTCAACAATAACAATAATTTTTTAACAATATTCACTTACTTTTCTGTAGAAAATTAAACACAGTCCAAAACGGCTGGGGTTGACTTAACACTGAGATGAATATTCTCCTGGTATTCATAGTAATAGGAAGAGTTCGTAATAGTCCATAAAGTAGGTACCATAACAATATGTATGTGTGTGTGTGTGTGTGTGTGTGTGTGTGTGTGTGTGTGTGTGTGTATGTGAGAGTTATAATCTTTATGGGATGGTTACCAGTTACTGGTAATAGTTTGGTGCTAAGGAGGATATTTAGCTGCGTTCCAACTCACCAAGGCCCAATATTAGCATTAGTACATCCACTGATACACAAACACTGAATAGATGGAAAGAAACAAAATAGCTCATGTAAACATATAAAGGACATTTAATCGATATGTATGGAAACATGTAAGAAGTATGATAATAAAAAAAACTGTTAGAATTCACTTGTCTGAATTTCTGAGATGAAGCTTGATGATTTTTTTCTGAAGCAGGGTTAGTGTTAGGGTCCTGTACACTTTTCAGCCTGACTGTGTATATGCGGGTAGTTTGTCCACTACCAGACTTGCCAGTCATATGAAATGTCATGGCAGCAAACAATTAGTGATTCATTTTACATACGTCCTTCCACAACAACCTACAAGCAACTCGTATTTTCTGTAACAATATATGTTCACAGCGAGTTTGAGGAGTTATATGAGAGTAGAAAAGAGTAATGTCAATGACAAAGACAGTTATCTTGTTTGTCACATATACAACAGACCTCGCAAGGATGAAATTGGCCTGAGGATTCACATGTCCTCCCACAGTTATTTTTTCATAGAAATAAGATGCTCTCCTGTAAAGAAATGGCAGTTGCCATATATATACATATATATATATAGAAAAGTAAGTCAAGGGTAACCCAAAGGTTCCCTTTTCATTAACTACTACACCGAGGTGTAGGGGAGGGTACTAGTCCTTTACCTGCATTGCTGCACTTTATCCTTCATCCGTACTTTTAATGCGGACTGTTAATCAAGGCAACATCAAGTACCATTTTATGAGACTTTGATATGACTTGACATGGGATTGAATCCCAGTCTCCCGGGCCATTGGCAAACACTGCTGATGATTATGTGAGTGTGTGTGTGTGTGTATGCGTGTTGAATATAAGATGCACATTTTGCATTAAAATACATCTGGCCAATATTACACAGTGTCCCATTAGCTGGTATTATGACAAGATGGTTATCTACAACAAGTTTTAAATTAACAGCTATGAAGCTTGGAAAGGCTGTCGTGAGAAGGAGTCCTATGAATAATTTGGTTTGGTTTGGTTTCTTTGCTTAATAGTGTATCAACCTTTGTAGGTTATTTAATGCCAAAGCTATTCTAGAAGAACAGTAGTGGTACTATTTAACCCATAGCAGGGAGGATAAGGGGGTTCATACCTTTTTCAAGGGTATTTGCCCGAAAGGGAATATAATAGCAAGACTGGAGTACAAACACACTTACTACAATTCTGCAGTCCATCGCTTTAACCATTACACCATGAGGACACTCCAAATACTTTCATAAACAATGTATCTTACATGCCAGGAACATATTAATTTAAAGAAAGTTTTTGTGAGTGTATGTGTGTGAATTCATTCACCAAGCAATTATAACTGCTTAAACTTGATGGGAAAACTTAACTGCAGCAACATTCAAAAATTAATTCTTCATAAACTATAAAATGTAAAACCTGTAGAAGTCACTGCTCTAACATGTAGAATAAACAAGAATAACAACACTTACTGGCTCACCGGCCCTAGCTAGCGTCCAGCTGGCAGACAAAAATTAAAACAGGTGGTAACTCAATACCAAACCCGTAACACCTGAAACATTACTGAAGCAAGCCGGTGTATATACATACTAATATACCCACTCACTGGGCCAGCAACCAATCACTGTCCAGAGAATGAACTTAGCCACCTTCGAATAATGGAACGTCCTAATATCAATATAATCTCACTTCAACTCTTAATACTTTATTATGCATGTGAGCACTGACTCATTGCTACTGACCCTTATAAGAGTATTCCAACAAAACCATGTTAAAAATGACTTCTGATAAAGTCATGCTGAAAGCACCCATTCCCATCAGATTATCAAATTCAAGCAATGATAAGCCTGTTCTGTTGAAAGACAGGTGATCACTTTGGAACAACAGGTACTGTATGCAACCTGAGGCCTGTGAGACAGACTAACCAAAGCTAAGGATATAATACGATGTGCATAATTTCCATCACAACTGTATATGTGCATGCACGAAATATCTATTTGTGTAATTTTCAAAACAGTATATGGTTGTCACTCACTCACTTG
Source organism: Sepioteuthis lessoniana (assembly GCA_963585895.1). Taxonomy (NCBI): domain Eukaryota; kingdom Metazoa; phylum Mollusca; class Cephalopoda; order Myopsida; family Loliginidae; genus Sepioteuthis; species Sepioteuthis lessoniana. The sequence goes on from CAUZXS010003570.1 coordinate 151,147, forward strand.
TTGGATTTGTGGCAGACCAAATGTGGTATGATTTGGAGGGTACTCAATATCTGTGATAAAGCTATCATATAATAACAATAAATGAATATATATTAGTTTTTATGTATATTAAATATCATGGATGCTTATCTGCAACCACTGGTTTCATGCCGTCTTATTATGACAATCATCAGGCTGAGAAAGAAAGATATTGGAGAAATTGAAAAAATCAAAAAATACAGTCAAAAGAATGGTAAGGTTGTGTACAACTCATTTTGTGTGTGTGTGTGTTTGTGTGTGTGTGTTTGTTTGTGTAGATTATATAAGCATATTATTGTGTGTAGTCATATAAGTGACACATACGCACTGCTTGTTATACTTGTATGAGTGTGCATATATATACTTGAATATACATTTTAGATTTTAATTACAAGATTATTTGGTAATATTACTTATCATATTATGCATTCACCTTCCAGCTTTTAAACTTTTAGGTTGTAAATGTCTAAAATTTTAATAACTAAAATTACTAACCTTGTTAAATCACTCATTCAACTGAATATATATTTATTATAACCTTTCCAACTGAACATTTTAAAACAAAACACAGAAAACATTAAAACTGACCACTTAAAAATAATCAAAACAATAAAACTCTAACTAAACTGTCAACTCAAACTACATGATCCCTGATGATGATCAAAGATATGGGACAATTTCTTTACCACCTGGATCCCAACACCAGAAAGATAACAAGAAAACTAGAAAAATTACAATAAAAAAATAATATATATATATACATATATATATATATATATATATATATATATATAATTTTTTATTGTAATTTTACAATTTGTGCATGCGTAACCTTGACTCAACAAAAATGCCACAATTGAGCAAATTTTTATTTGAGCAATACATTTAAAATACGTTAACTTAGAGAATAAAACAATTTTCAGTCTAATTTGCAGCTAACTGATAAGTTTTTGGGGTCTGTATACATGCTGACCTCCATTGTCTAATTGTCAAAATTCTTGATACAATGGAGACAACAATGAAATGGTAATAAGAATACCTCACTACTTCATAAATAGAAGCATCAATATCATCATTGACTGCTAAGTAGTTTCATATATATATGATTGTGTGGGTGTATATATATATATATATATATATATATATATATATATATATACTCATATAACAGAGACACAGCTAGTATAATGGTTATTATTATGTGAAACTGAATCAGTGAACTGTATTACCCCCACCCACCAATCAGTTTGGTGTAACAGTAGGCAGGCTAGATATATAGCCTGGATAGGGTAAACAGTTTTGGAGAAAGAAAACTTTGAAATCAAATATCTCCCACATTGTTATAGGATTGTATGGTAGAGTGCTCATATAATCGATGAACTGTGAATAGCAATCCATGTTGATATTCATGCTTCTATTTACGAAGGAGAGAAGATACTTTAAGTATTCTATAGTTATATCCATTATAACGAGAATTTGAATGATGTTCAGTAAAAATGCAAATTCCATAAAATTAACATTTAGTTGCAAATTGGACTGGAAATTGTATTATTCTCTGAGTTAAAGAAAAAAGCATTCTATGTGTATTGGTCTAATAAATATTTTACTATGAAGTTCCTGTTTGCTGGGTTACAGTTACATGTGTGTGTGTGTGTGTGCACATGGATCGTAATGGTTTTTGATTCTGGACAGTATGCAAAAGACAGTGTCATATGATATCAAGCCAATGAACAAAGCTAATAAGTAAGCAGCATTGTTTAATTTTTCCACTTCATTAAGATGTTTCTGTTTTAGAAGAGGCTTTGTTAGTTGGGTATATCTTAGGCTGTCATAACCGGACCATTGGTCAAATGAGTAGAGTGTTCACTAATGGTCAGGGAAGCTGGGGTTCAATCCCCAGTCGAGTCATGCCAAAGACTCAAAAAATGGTACTTGATGACACCTTGCTAAACACTCAGTATTATAAGGTAACGATCAAGGGTGAAGTGGAGCAATCCAGGGAATGGAGTAGCACCCTTCCATACACCTTGGTGTAGTAACTATCAAAAAGGGAGCTTTCGGGTCACCTTTAACTAAGGTCGCCAACTTTACTTGCAATTGGAGTAGGAGCAAAAGAACTGGATTATGACATCACAGGAAGTAAGATCAAATTCTAGTAGCGAAACTACATTTACTTTTAGACTTAGGGCTTGTGAAAAAGAATAAACTCTCTTATAACCCAGTTATAGGTTGAAAAAAAACAATGACTGTTCTTTTTAGGAGGTGCCCATGGTGTAATGGTTATCATCGTAAGAAATGGACATGGTAACACGAGTTTAAATCCTGGATGAGACTGATTGGATTTCACATAGCACTAATACCCTTGGGAATGATATGAATCCAATTATTCTCCCTCCAGCTATGGGTAAACTGGATTCTTCAGCCTTGATGAAGCAACTAGTCTAGGAGAAGGAAAACTCTGAATTCAAACCTGTTAAACTCCGCTTAAAAATTGACCTTGTGTTATATCCTGCCCGAGCAGAGGGGTAGGGTAAATAGGATGACTGTTCTTTCACAAGAATGGCTTTGGCATTAAGCAGTACTCACCAGTTAATATGTCATTGTTGTGGCCTTGTTTGGGCTCAGAAATAAAGACCTAAGAAAAGAACTGAGTTAAATGAATATATCAATAAAGAACAGTAATACAGCATATAAAAATGAGAGGGTTACCAGCAAGACTGTTTCGGTCCAACTGCCAGGGCTGTCTGCTGGAATATTGCCTTCTGCCTATGAGCATTACCAGCTGCTATTCATAGTAGGGAGAGTTCTTGCATGTCGGAGTGAATTATCATAACAGCCATAAACAAAGAAAGCAAGAAATATATGTATACATACATACAGCCATATATAAACACATACGCATAAACACACACACACATATATATATGCACATATGTAAACACACACACACACATATATATACATACATACATATATATAAATACCCACATATATATATACATACACACGAACATACATATACACATACATATACAAAAAACACACACATACAAAGGCATACACATATATATATACATATATATACACATTTACTCATATACAAATACACACACAAATATATATCTATAAAAACAAACACATACATATACTCACATACAAATACACATATATACACACCTACAAACACACCCACATATATATGTATTTACAAAACACTCATACACACACACACATACATGCATAAACATATATATATACAAAATACACACACGCACACACACAAAAACCCAAACACACACATTAACTTACATAAGCACAGAAACATACACATATATATATACATACGCAAACACACATTTATCAATATATATATAGAGAGAGAGAGAAACACATATTTAAAAACACATTACATAAAAACATACATTTACATACACTAATACACACACACATGCACACAAACACAAACACAAACACATAGAAATATATCTATATATGCACAAAGGCAAACACACAAATATATACAAACACATATAATCGATATATATATATATATATATATATATATATATAAAACAAACATACACACATACACACACACACACATATATATATATATGTATATTTATATATATATATATATACAATCATAGAGATGTATGCATATTCATATTCATATAAATATATATATATACATATATATATATATACACACACACACATGCACACATACATAAACACATATAAATAAACATTATCAGTATCTTAGTAATAAATAGATATTTCTTTGCAATATTGTAATCATAACTTAGTTTCAAAAATCATCTTATAATAATAATAATTCTTATATTTCACCAAATACTAACAAAATCATATTACATCACATATATATGTATATATATATTTGTTTGTGTGTGTGTGTGTGTGTGTGTGTGTGTGTGTGTGTGTGTGTGTGTGTGTGTGTGTTTTATGAATGTAACTGACTGAGTAGCTTTTGGCAATATTATAATACTGAATAGACTGAATTAAGCAGTGTTTAGTTATGCATGGCAGCAGGTGCATTTTCATAGATGTAAGCTTCATTGCACTCAAACTGCAGAACAGAACTAACAGTAATAAAAAAAAAAATGAAAAAAAACTAAAATTATGAGTGAGAAAATATTCGGAGATGAGTTAACGGATTTTTTTTTGTTCAACTGATACGGCAATGGCTTCAGTGGTTTTATTGCTTCAAACCAGTTAAGGAAACCTGAGCAAGGTGTGAATTTAATCTGCACTCACAATTCTCTCTTTGCACTGGTCTCTTTTATTGATCCCACCAAAAGAGACATACAAACTCTTTCTTTATATAGGTTGAGACACAAACACACTATCTATGTATGTTGTAATATATATATATATATATATATATATATACTCAAGTACACAATATATTACAATATATTATCAATTATCAGAAATCTAAGGCATGAATCAAAGTTTAACGCTTAGAATCATTAGATGAGTTGGTAATCCACACCAGATTAGCAGTTCACCTGATGACAGTCGCTCTGAAACTCAAACTCTGGAGTTTTCAACCTACTTGAAGCTGGTTGTCGAGGGTAACCTGAAGGCTTCCTTTTACTCTTGATACATACCTTTGATACTGTATGTTAAGCAAGGAAGCTGGTTGTCGAGGGTAACCTGAAGGCTTCCTTTTACTCTTGATACATACCTTTGATACTGAATGTTAAGCAAGGAAGCTAGTTGTCGAGGGTAACCTGAAGGCTTCCTTTTACTCTTGATACATACCTTTGATACTGAATGTTAAGCAAGGAAGCTGGTTGTCGAGGGTAACCTGAAGGCTTCCTTTTACTTTTGATACATACCTTTGATACTGAATGTTAAGCAAGGAAGCTGGTTGTCGAGGGTAACCTGAAGGCTTCCTTTTACTCTTGATACATACCTTTGATACTGAATGTTAAGCAAGGAAGCTAGTTGTCGAGGGTAACCTGAAGGCTTCCTTTTACTCTTGATACATACCTTTGATACTGAATGTTAAGCAAGGAAGCTGGTTGTCGAGGGTAACCTGAAGGCTTCCTTTTACTCTTGATACATACCTTTGATACAGAATGTTAAGCAAGGAAGCTAGTTGTCGAGGGTAACCTGAAGGCTTCCTTTTACTCTTGATACATACCTTTGATACTGAATGTTAAGCAAGGAAGCTGGTTGTCGAGGGTAACCTGAAGTCTTCCTTTTACTCTTGATACATACCTTTGATACTGAATGTTAAGCAAGGAAGCTGGTTGTCGAGGGTAACCTGAAGGCTTCCTTTTACTCTTGATACATACCTTTGATACTGAATGTTAAGCAAGGAAGCTGGTTGTCGAGGGTAACCTGAAGGCTTCCTTTTACTCTTGATACATACCTTTGATACTGAATGTTAAGCAAGGAAGCTGGTTGTCGAGGGTAACCTGAAGGCTTCCTTTTACTCTTGATACATACCTTTGATACTGAATGTTAAGCAAGGAAGCTGGTTGTCGAGGGTAACCTGAAGGCTTCCTTTTACTCTTGATACATACCTTTGATACTGAATGTTAAGCAAGGAAGCTGGTTGTCGAGGGTAACCTGAAGGCTTCCTTTTACTCTTGATACATACCTTTGATACTGAATGTTAAGCAAGGAAGCTGGTTGTCGAGGGTAACCTGAAGGCTTCCTTTTACTCTTGATACATACCTTTGATACTGAATGTTAAGCAAGGAAGCTGGTTGTCGAGGGTAACCTGAAGGCTTCCTTTTACTCTTGATACATACCTTTGATACTGAATGTTAAGCAAGGAAGGTGGTTGTCGAGGGTAACCTGAAGGCTTCCTTTTACTCTTGATACATACCTTTGACACTGTATATTAAGCAAGGAAGCTGGTTGTTGAGGGTAACCTGAAGGCTTCCTTTTACTCTTGATACATACCTTTGATACTGAATGTTAAGCAAGGAAGCTGGTTGTCGAGGGTAACCTGAAGGCTTCCTTTTACTCTTGATACATACCTTTGATACTAAATGTTAAGCAAGGAAGCACTAAGTACTATTTTTGAGTCTTTGGTATGACTCGACTTGGGATTGAACACCGATCTGGACTATTGGTTAACACTCTAACTATTATGCCAATGAGTCAAAGATTTTGTATATATATATATATATATATATATTAGAATTGTGTATTTATGAAAAAGTGCTCAATATTGGTGACAGTAGATCTAAGTTCAGATAGCATAGAGGTATTTATGAATAATAAGAGCTCAATATTGGTAACAATAATCTATTTTAGGATAGCATAGACGTATTCATGAATAATAAGGGCTCAATATTGGAGACAGTAGAACTTTGTTAGAATACAGTAGACATTAAGTCAATGGTACAGGTGATTGTTAGCTTCTCAACTATGAATATATCGCACATGTGAATGTCTATTTCACCTGAAGATCATCACAGTTAAACTTGGGTTTGTGAGATTTTACATTCTTAATAATTAATGATAAAGGTGTTACATGTAGTACATATATGTATTATACATATTACATATATTTATTACATGTATTACATATATGTATTACATGTATTATATACATGTATTACATGTATAACATTCTTTAAAATTAATGATATATGATGATATTATTTGACATTTTAGTGTACTGAGTATTGTAAAGATTTTATGATTTAGAGGAAATTGTGGTATTATATTTTAATCATATATAAATTCGTGTGTGTGTGTGTGTGTGTGTGTGTGTGTGTGTGTGTGTGTGTGTGTGTGTGTGTGTGTGTGCGTGTGTTTCGTCTGGCAAATCTAACACAATTTACATGCATTGCAATATTCTTCTGTACAGACCAGCACAAAGGTCACAAAACTCTTTTTAATATTAATATATATCGCCATTTATTGAATTTTACGCGAAAAATGTTTACCCAACTTCTCCCCAGAGGCAGAATATGACACAAGGTCAATATTCAAGTGAAGAAAAGCTATTTTCAATTCAGTTATCTTTCTAAACTTTGACCAAGACAAAATAACCCATCTGATACAAATATTTCATATATATATATATATATATATATATATATATATAAAGACATATATACAAATGAAGATAATTCCCTAACAATTATTTAGACAATTATATATGTATATATATATATGTATTTTTTTTTATATATATATAGATACATGTATATACATGTATTTATATATATATATACGTACATATGAACAAACATATACATAAATATATAAACATTGATGTATATACATACATATATAAATCCATATATATATACATATATATGTGTATATATATATATATATATATATATATATATATATATGTATATGTATATGTATACATAGATATAAATATATAGATTTGTATATATATGTATAGACATACATGAATATATATAGAGAGATTTATACATATATATATATATATATACATACATATATACATATATATTTTTCAATATTCGATTTCTCTAGATAATATTCTATTTCTGCTGATCAAGTTCAGTTTTAAACTCATTCGAAGTCATCAGAATCTCAGTTTAATCTAACTATACATTTAAGTAATTTTTGCAATGTTATGTAAAACTAAAAAAGTTTTTAAGAAAACTAACTTTGTACTTGCAAATAGCACCTGATGATGGCCTAAGAAGGTTCTGAAAGCACTTGGGACAATTTTAGTAAATTCATCTTCCAACTCCAGCCTAAAACCAAAACACTTGTCAGAAAAATTGAAAGGATCCTAATAAAATTATATAAACAAAATGAGTCTTTATTATTTTATCAATCATGCTTTAATGAAGGTCTACTGCCTGAAAACAACAACACGCACACACACACATATATACACACAAACATATATATATGCATATATATATATATATACATATATATATATATGCAAATACACATATATGTGTATACATACATATATATGTATAAATACATATGGATAAATATACACATATATACATAGATGCATATGTATATATATACACACATCATCATCATCATCATCATCATTATGTCGTGCCGCTAGCACAGATATTCCTGAACCTCTCTTGCCACTTCTCCCTATCATTCAAAACTTCTGGCAGGTCTTCAAGGCTACATCCCGTATTCTCAAATAGCTGCTGTGTGTATGTTCGAGCTGGTCATCCTGCTTTTGCTTGGCCATATGCAGGGGCCCATAGGAGTACATCACTGATAAGTTCGTCCTTTATGTATACACATATATACACACATATATATATAAATAAAAAATATACATATATAAATATGTATATATATATATATATATATATATATACGCATATACATATTTATGTTATGTATATAGATATATATGTGCATATATATATATGTATGTATTTATATGTGTATATATCTAAAATTATATATACATAGATATACATGAATATACATATATATACATGTATATACATATTCATCTATATACTTATACATATAGGAGACAATGAAAAATAGGCACCTTAAACACTGAAGCACATCGTATAGCCGATGTAAGGCCTGAAAGTGCTCAAGACAATTTTGGTAAATTCATCTACCAACTCCAACCAAAAATAAAAACAAGAATACTGCAAACAATATTGAACAAATCCTGGAGGCAACACCCCACAAAGCCCTAACTATACGGCCACCTACCTCCCATCATGAAAACTATCAAAGTTAGATGAACCAGACATGTAGGACACTGCTGGAGAAGCAGGGATGAGCTCATAAGGGATGTACCTCGATGGACCCCTTCATATGGCCAAGCAAAAGCAGGATGACCAGCTCAAACATACATACAGCTGCTCTGTGAGGATACAGGATGTAGCTCTGAAGACCTGCTGGGGGTGATTAACGATAGGGAGAAGTGGCGAGAGAGGGTCAGAGATATCCGTACCAGCAGCACAACAGGAGGATGATGATATATATGTTATTAAATAATGGAAAATAATCTGACAATACAGAAAAAAATTGAAAATCAAGCCAATCCAAGGAGAAGAATGTTAAAAAAATCAAAATTATAACGTTTTAGTTCTAGTGAACCATCATTAGGGCTAGGAAGGATGATATAAAGTGAGATTTATTCACTGATAGATTTTTAATGAAATGCAAAACAGGGAGGAAATATTATAAATACAGAAATATATAGCTGCCTTAAAATCGCTTTCTTTTAATCACATCATCATATCACCTTCTTGCCCAGTTGGCTGGGGCTTAGAATACACTGACAGCACCTCTGCAGAGGGGTAAAACCCCACCAAGGAGTGTCCTGATATGACACCAAACAATCTGATGGTGAGGTTCCAATGATGCTGGAGTTTTGGGGAATGTGGAGTACCCCTTCATTACCATTGCTTCTTTGTCCACTCTGGCCCGGAGTGGTAGCACCTGATAAGGTTCCTATCAATGGATTAAATAGAACTAACTGCATACTAATGCTAAAACTGAATTGTTTGAATTAGAACTGTTTGACTAAACTGAATAGCTTGAAACAGAAATATTTTTACATTAAACTGTAAACTTAAATTTATAGTGTGTACTTATGCTAAACTGATTTGTTTGAAATGAAACTGTTTTTGACATTGAAACTGTACTTACACTAAACTGAATTGTTTAATATAGAACTGTTTTGACATTTAACTGTGTGTAAACAAAATCTATACTTATACTAAACTGAATTAGAACTGTTTGACTAAACTGAATAGCTTGAAGTAGAAATGTTTTTGACAATTAAACTGTGTACTCATGCTAAACTGAATTGTTTGAAATAGAACTGACTATTTGTATAAAAATGGATTTGGCATTAAATAACCTACAAAGGTTGATATGCCATAAAACCCAGCCAACTAACCAACCATATCACCTTGTGACAAAAGCAGACATGTTGTTGTTATGGATTCTACATTTTATAACCAAAAACTGAAAGATCCATTTGACGATAATAACGTCTCTGAATAGATATCCGCACCAACTGTTTTAAATAATATCAACGATTTCAACAAGTCTAACAAAAAATTAATCTCAAAAGAGGAAAACCTTGATCTTTGCTAATCAATTACCACCCCATCCTTCCTAAAATTTGTGGTCTTCCCAAAACCTACAAACATGACATTCCCTGAAGACCCGTTATCTCTTGCATAGGATCTGCCCCTGCCATAACATTGCCAAACTTTTCACTAAAATATCTTTTCTGTTGGGTCCTATCAGCAATACACACTTCCAGAATTCTGGCTTACTCCTTAACAAATTAATTGACATTGATATGAAAAACAAATCTTTAGCAAGTTTAGATGTCAAATCTCTATTTACTACATTCAATACACCTTATAGGTGTATTGAATGTTTATATAATCACCTTCAAAAAACTAACACTGTATTATACCTAAATGTATAAATCAATATGTATATATTTGTATATATATGTCTGTGTATATATATATGTATGTCTATGTGTGTGTATATATATACATATGCATCTATGTATATATGTGCATATTTGTCCATATGTATTTATACATATATATGTATGTATACACGTATATGTATATTTGCATATATATAAATATATATATATATATATATATATATATATATTCATATATATGTATATATATATATATATGTTTGTGTGCATATGTGTGTGTGTGTGTGTGTGTCTCTCTCTCTCTCTCTCTCTCTCTCTCTCTCTCTCTCTCTCTCTCTCTAAATTAATTAATTAAAATCTGTACCCTGTGTACATCACATTGTTATTTTCAACACAATAACAAATTTTATAAACAGAAATTTGGTTTACCTATGTGTTATCAACTGAGTGCAGTTCTTGAATGCATTTATTTCGAATTCCTGGAATCTGGTCCCTTTAAATATATAATCCGCAGCAGTATTTATCCACAAAATCTTAATTTAAATAGTATCACTGACAGACTGAATAATGCAAAACCTTCTATAAAGTTCACTTGTGAACTTGAATCCAACAAAAACTTAACCTTTTTTGGATGTCTTATTTATAAGGAATAGTGATAGATTAGAATTAAGGATTTACCATAAACCCACCTGTTAAAATGACCTCATACATTTCTATTCACACCACAACACAAACAGTAAAAGTGGAGTTATCATAGGTTTTTTACCTTAGGGCCCTAGATACTTGATCCCCTAAATATCTAAATGATGAATTTAATTACAAAGAAATTCCCTTTCTTAACCTTCTTTACTCCAAACCTTTTATACACTTTACCAAATCTAAAGGCCTTAAAATCCACAATAGAAATTGATCTCAAACTTATGTCACCACAATTTTTGATAATATTAATCTTCCCCATACACACATTACTTTACCTAACAATTCTTCAACTTACATCATAGGAAATAACTTAAATAAACTAGGTATTAAAACTGTCATTTTATCCTCTAAAATGATCAGCAATTTACTTCAACACAACATCATTTCTGATGCTGGAGTTTACTGTATTCCTTTGCAAAGACAGTAAATTGAAATATATAGGTGAAACATCAAGAAACATTCATAAATACTTGTACAAACATACAAGATATATTAAGTTGGTAATCATAATAATGCACTTCTCCAAAACATTTCTTAGTCTGATGACAATTTCAATTTTAATATAGTCACTATGTTAGCTTATATCCACAAAAAATATTGAGACAAATTTTTTAAGCCAGTGCAACTTCACTTTGTCAAAATGTTAATAATCGACTGGGTTCTTTTTATGCATTTTGCCATATTTGGGAAAACTCATCCTAAGTAGCTGCAATGTAATCCATCTTTAATTAATTAATTTCCATACATATTTTCACAATTTCCCCATTAATACTTACACACTTATTTCTAGCTCACTGCCTTTTTCATACAGAAAATCAAGCTAATCCAAAGAGAAGAATGCTTTTTTCATAAAGATATCTTCAGTTCCTCCCTTTTCAATTCTCTTCCCTTTCCCTTTCTCCAGTATATATTTCATCTATTTACTTTTGCTACATTCATTGAAAACTTCATCTACCTTTCTCCCACAACAGCCATTTTTCTACTTTTAAAATTCTTAATTCATAATCATATCAACTGAAATAGATTTGATTTTTGATTTAACAATAATTAGTTATTTACATATGATATGTCAGCTTGTTTCCTTTTTCCTCCTTCTTTATTTTCTTACAATCCTCCACCACTTCTCTCTTCTATTTCTTTACCTCCCATTCTTTTCTTTCCTTCCTTCTTCTTTCTCCTTTTAATGCATTATTTCTCTTAATGATTCTATTTGTTCTAGATCATTGTCTTAAACAGTCACATGACCTATATTTAAATAAGGATGCTGATTTTTTGATTAAACGGTTATCCTTTCTTTGTATACATATATTTCCTCTTTATTATGTATTTCATTAAAAAATTCCTCTGTGATTTAACATCACGTTATATCAACCTTCCTAGTCCTGATAACTCATAACATTGACTTTCTTTTACATTAAACTCTTCTCTTTGGATTACCTTGTTTTTCAATTTTTTTCTCTCTATATATATATACATACATGTATAAATATACATATAGGTATACATATATGTATATATATATATATATATATATATATTCTTATACATACATATATATATATATACATACATGAATACATATGTATATATAAATATATATATTTATACATATATATATATATATATATACATGTATACATATAAACATATACAAAAGTATATAAATATCTATATTTATACATATATATATATATAGGAGTTATTGGGTAAATACATAAGTGTAAGCTAGAGAACCATAGTTTTTACACATAGCTAATCAGGAATAAATGTGTTCATGCCTTTTCTAAAAGCAATAGGTCAAAGTTAAAAATAAACAACCTAATCCAGGTTTTGAACTCAGGTCACTGGTTTCATTTCTAATGATGATCTCTGTGAAGCCACATTCACCTCTTATCTATATGATCATGAAAAATTCTTGAATGTCCTGTATATTTAAGAGAGATGGTTCTCAAAATATACATTTCTATCAATTCCAGGTCAGATATAACTAAAACTACTTGTTGAAAGCAGAGTATCTATAAGATATTTCCTCCACCAAAAATAATTTTTTTTGAATGGTCATGCAGATTAACATGTGCTGAAATCATAGAAATGCAAAAACTGGAAAATAAAACTTCTTATTTGAAAAGTTTTGAAATAAAAACTACTAAGTACAAATTTTGTGAAATAATGCTTAAACTATGCGTTTTAAATGTAAAGACACGCTTACTCTACTATAAAGCCAAATTGATGTTATTCATTCCAATGTCAGCGAACAAGGCAGAATGTTTTTGAATGTCTTCTATCGAATAATTTAAAAATTCGTAAAAAAAAAAAAAAAAAAAGGCCCTAACAGTAGTTTAAAAGATAAAGCCTAAAACACCTAATGCTACCATAGCCCCCCCCCAAGAGAAAGGGAAAAAGAAAAAAAAAAAAAAATGAAATGAATTTTCCCCCCCCATAAGACCGCCTCCAAAGCTACGTAAAATTTCCGTAGTAAATAAAAGGCGAAACGAGGAAGAAGCATTTGAACTCAGGAGCCAACCGGAAGAAATATCAATTTTGGTCAGTATGTCTTTAAGTCCTATCAATTTAAAATGCTGAATTTTACAAAATGTTATGCTGTATTTTGTTTGTGAAATAATGCTTAAACTATGCGTTTTAAATGTAAAGACACGCTTACTCTACTATAAAGCCAAATTGATGTTATTCATTCCAATGTCAGCGAACAAGGCAGAATGTTTTTGAATGTCTTCTATCGAATAATTTAAAAATTCGTAAAAAAAAAAAAAAAAAAAAGGCCCTAACAGTAGTTTAAAAGATAAAGCCTAAAACACCTAATGCTACCACAGGCCCCCCCACCAAGAGAAAGAGAAAATTTTTTAAGCTCTATAATTCCTGAAGCCTGCTAGGTTCCCAACTGTAGTAAAAGAAAAAAAAAAAAAAAAATGAAAAAAAACCTAGGAAAAGTCCCAATACAGCAAAAAAAAAAAGCACAAGTCAGTACCAGTGAAAGTACCTTAATGTTGGACTTTAACTAAGTTAAAACTTAAGAAAACTTAAAACCAAAATTACCCCCCCCCCACTTTTTTTTTTTTTTTCGTACACATGGGAAGCAGCATGATGTACGTAAAGGTATGTGAATAATCCCATGTACGACCAAACTCAATACCTAAACGGGTCCTGGACGTGAGTTTGACGACTTTACGCTCAGGATCGCTAGTTCGATCGGGGAACTACTGCTGCTCTTCTATAAGAGTGGCTTCTATAGAAGAGAATAAAACAGCCATCGAAAGATAACCATGACCCACACTCAAACCACTTACACAAACCGCATCGCTCTTCGCGCGGGTAAAAAAGGGGCGCGTCCTGCTGAGGTTGGAGCCCTGGCCTCGGTGTTCGAAAAGTCAGCTACAGAGCTCAAACAATCAAAACTACTAAAATGCAAGCAAACACTACAAATAGCCACATTTAACGTTAGAACCCTAAATAGAATAGGACAACTACCAGAGCTAATCGCATCGGCCGAAGAACATAAGATAGACATAATATGCATACAAGAACACAGATACACGCACTCCGAAGATATCAAATATCACGAAACTGGCAATGGCTGGTCGCTCGCCACTGTATCCACATGGAAAAACTCTGTCAACGCCGCAGTAGGAGGGGTAGGATTACTTATAGGACCTAGAGCATTAAAAACGCTTAATAGCGTTGAGAAAATACAGCCTAGAATGATGGCAGCTACATTCAACGGAAACCCCAGAGCAACAATCATCTCATGCTACAGCCCCACCAATGTTAGTGAAGAAAATGAACTAGTCGCCTTCTACAATAAGTTATCCTCATTAGTGCGTAGCATCCCGAAACACAACATGTTAGTCATTGGTGGAGACATGAATGCCCAAATCGGGAAAAACGGAAACAACAAATACAGCCTCCACAACACGTCAAATAGGAATGGGCAACATCTAACAGATTTCATAATAGAAAATAGATTAGCATGCCTCAATACAAACTACCAAAAAAGAGAGGGCAAACTATGGACATACACGTACGCAAACAATACTAAAGCTCAGATAGACTACGTCCTTATAAACAAGAAATGGAAGAATAGTGTATTGAATTGCGAGGCATACTCCTCTTTTGAGGGTGTGTCCACCAACCACCGAATAGTCACGGCGAAAATACGGTTAAGCCTACGAAAGAACGCCAAACGAACAGCGACCACCAAGCACTATGACTGGGCCCTATTAAACAACAAAGATATAAGAGATAAATACGTATTAGAATTAAGAAACAGATTCGAAACACTACAAGAAAAGACAGAAACAAGTACACCAAACGACGAATATGAAAACTTCGTCAATGCACACCTCGAGGCAGCAGCAAAATACATTCCAACAAAACTTAAAACTAAATATAGAGTCCCATGGGAAACTTTAGCTGTGAGAGAAAAACGTGCACTAGTGAAAACAGCCTCCAAAAACTATCGGAAAAACCCAACAAACACAAATGCCTTAAAACTAAAAACGGCACAATATCAATTAGCAGGCATATATATAAAGGAACAGACAGAATACATTCAAAATCAGATAGATAAGATCAGAGACTCGGTGGAAGATAGGCAATCTAGGATAGCATGGCAAACAATAAACGAAGTGAGCAGAAGAAAGAACACAGCTAAAGCAAAACTTAAAGCAGCAAACCAACAAGAAAGAATAAAACTGTGGAAACAGCACTTCGAAAACTTACTTGGAAACCCACCAAAAATAACGCATGAACCAATCACCAGAATAATTAGCAAAAAATTAGACATTAAACTAGGACCGTTCACACAAGAAGAACTCGACTCGGTTCTCAGAAAAATTAAAAATAGGAAAGCTGCAGGGCTGGACGAAATTCCACCGGAAGTATGGAAGACCAGACAATTCGACGACATACTGCTCCGCCACTGCAACGCAGTATACAATCAAAATCCGATAGATAGATGGATGAAGGGATGCATACTCCCCTTCCCTAAAAAGGGGGACCTCGGATGAGCCAAAAACTACCGAGGCATAACACTTACATCCATAGCTGCCAAAATCTACAATGCCCTACTACGAAACCGAATAGAACCCAAAATCGACATCATACTTAGAAAAAACCAAAATGGCTTCCGAAGAAATAGATCCACGACCTCACAAATATTAACCATCCGCAGAATCCTTGAAGGTGTACGGGCAAAGAACCTACAAGCGACATTAATATTTGTCGACTTTACCAAGGCTTTCGACTCCATTCACAGAGGAAAGATGGAACAAATCCTACTAGCGTACGGCATACCTAAAGAAACCGTAGCGGCAATAACGATTCTCTATAGAAACACTAAAGTAAAAGTACGATCACCGGATGGAGACACAGAATACTTTGACATTGTAGCAGGAGTACTACAAGGGGACACGCTGGCTCCGTATCTCTTTATCATTTGTCTAGACTACGTACTTAGAACATCGATTGACAAAATCAAAGAGAATGGCTTCGAACTGACGAAGAAAAGAAGCAGAAGATACCCCGCAACAACAATTACCGACGCCGACTACGCCGATGACATAGCGATACTGGCAAATACACCTGACCAAGCCGAAACACTTCTGCATAGTTTGGAACGAGCAGCAGCAAGCATAGGCCTCTATGTTAATGCACACAAAACGGAATATATGTGCTATAACCCAACGGGGGACATCTCCACTCTAGAAGGAACCCCACTTAAACTAGTAGACAAATTCACGTACCTAGGAAGCAGCGTCGAATTAACCGAAAAGGACATCAAAACGAGGCTAACGAAAGAATGGACAGCTATCAATAGGCTATCGATTATATGGAAATCAGACCTAACCGATAAAATGAAACGCAGCTTCTTCCAGGCAGCGGTCACATCGATACTGCTATATGGATGCACTACATGGACGCTAACAAAACGGCTGGAGAAGAAACTGGATGACAATTACACAAGAATGCTGCGTGCAATCCTGAACAAGTCCTGGCAGCAGCACCCCACAAGACACCAACTGTACGGCCACCTGCCCCCTATCACGATAACTATTCAAGTTAGACGAACCAGACATGCAGGACACTGCTGGAGAAGCAGAAATGAACTCATAAGTGATGTACTCTTATGGATCCCCACACATGGCTGCGCAAAAGCAGGACGACCAGCTCGAACGTACATTCAGCAGCTATGTGAGGATACAGGCTGTTGTCCTGAAGACCTACCTAGGGCGATGAACGATAGGGAGGAGTGGCGAGAGAGGGTCAGGGATATCCGTGCTAGCAGCGCGATATGATGATGATGAAGTACAAATTGCTCATTGTCAAGAAAAAAATAAGTAAACTGTTTTCATAAACATGAAGGAAAGAGAAAAAAAAAATAATAAAAGGAGAACTAGATAGTTAATAAACCAATTAGAAATAAGTAAAAATAATAGAAACTAACTCAAGGTGTTCATTATTAAACAGATGCGACAGAAGATGAAAAAAATTTGATTCTCCAAGATGAGATCAAAAGAGACAAATGAGAAAAATACAGAAATCTACGACAAAGATTTCAATAAAAACTTGGAAAGACACAACTTCAGTTAAAAAAAAAACAGTTTTACTTAAAAAATATTTCTGCAGTTCACAAAACCCCCCAGAAATATTCAAATTGGAAAAAGAAATTATTTAAAATAGAGTCAGCTGAAACAGTTGTTTGGGTCACAATGAGGTCAGACAAGATATGACCAAAGCTGGGTACATCATTTTTCACTAAATCTTTTTCAGAAACCTTCCCTGCACAATATTTAATCTATATGATTAATATTCACCAGTAAATTGAGTGTCTTCACTAGTAAAGAGATTATGTTTAAAATAAATTCTATTATCTATTGTTATTTTTAGGCTATGGATTTATTGATGAAACTATATATATATATATATATATGGTGGCTCTCTAAAATTAGTGGACCAGGTCACATACCTAGGTAGCAGCATCTCATCTACTGAAAGTGACATCAGTATTAGCCTAGTGAAGGCATGAACTGCTAATGATAGGTTAACAATCATATGGAAGTTTGACCTATCTGATAAAATAAAATGCAATTTCTTCCAAGGAATGGTTGTGTCAGTTCTACAATATGGATGCACCACATAGACGCTGACTAAGCGTATAAAGAAAAAGCTAGACAGGAACAGCAAAAGAATGTGATGAGCAATATTGAACAAATCCTGGAAGCAACATCCCACAAAACAGCAGCTGTACGGCCACCAACTTCCCATCTCTAAAACCATCCAAATAAGACAAATAAGGCATACAGGACACTGCTGGAGGAGCAAGGATGAACTCATAAGCAACATTCTCCAATGGACCCCTTCACATGGACATGCAAGTGTTGGACGACCAGCTAGAACTTATCTACAACAGCTCTGTACAGACACAGTATGCAGTTGAGAAGACCTGCTGGAAGTGCTGGACTGGAAGTGACGAATGGAGAGAAAGAGTCAGGGAAATCTGTGCTAGCAGAGCAACATGATGATGATGACATATATAAAATAAAGTTGGCAAACGTAGTCAAGGGTGACCTGAAGGGTCCCTTTTCAATAGCTACTACACCGAGGTGTAGGAAAAGGCATTACTCATTTCCCTGGATTGCTCCACTCTACCCTTAATCCATACCTTATAATGCTGAGTGTTAAACAAGGAGGGATTAAGTACCATTTTTTGAGTCTTTGATATGACTCGACCAAGGATTGAACCCTGGTCTCTCAGGCCATTGGCAAATACTCTAGCTATTGTGCCAGTGGGCTGGTAATAACATATATATATATACATATATAAGGCTATACATTAGTTGGGATTCGTTTGCCCTGAAATCTTGGATGATCAATCTTGTCAAACGTCTTACTCATCGGGCACAGATGGTTTGTTCTGATAGCAGAATCGATACAAAAATTTAAAAATTTACAGATATTTTTCTAAGGAATGGGTACCCAAACAGTATCATCTTGAATAGTATTAGATCAAAGATATTAAAATTTATCACCATTAAATTGTTTGGTCTTTCTAAATGTTTGGTATATGTGAAGCTCCCATGGATTGGGTTGGTTAGTCAGTTATTTGCTGACAAAATCTCTGGGTTGGTTATGCGCTGTTTTAACTCAGAGATAAGAACCATCTTTACCACCAGATCTGCCTTTTTGTCTTCCCAAAAAGATGTCCGACTTATAATTCAACAAAGCATGATGGTATATAAATTCCAATGTCAGTGTAATGCTGACTATAGTGGTAGGACTAGCCAAAAGCTGGGAGTTTGAGTCAAGCAGCACATCCGACAAGAATTACTTAGACGGTCCCAAGAAACAACATCCAGCTTTTCTCAAGAACAAGATTCAGCTATCAGTGATCAGTAGTGTGAACATCATATATGCCAGACAAATTACACAGATGATCATTTCTCTGTCTTGCACAAGACTATTAACACTACTCCACTTATTCTTTTTATTTTACTATTTTAATCGATTCCAATCATTGAAGAAGTGCAGGATCGAAAGGTCCCTTTAGTGTTTTATAATCTTAAATGAACTAATAAAATTCCCCAAATTAAATAATAAATGATATATATATATATATATATATATATATATATATATATATATATAAAATAAAGTGTGTTATATTTATAAATAGAATGCTCAATATCATTGATATCTTAGTCAGGATAGCACAGTCAACAATCTGATAAATGCATAGTTGATGAAATAAATCAACACCATCAACAACTATTTTAACTTTATATATATATATATATATATAAAGAGAGAGAGAGAGGGAGAGAGAGAGAGAGAGAATAAGAACTATATATATATATATATATACACACACATCTAACAGATTTCATGATAGAAAATAGATTAGCATGCCTCAATACAAACTACCAAAAAAGAGAGGGCAAACTATGGACATACACGTACGCAAACAATACTAAAGCTCAGATAGACTACGTCCTTATAAACAAGAAATGGAAGAATAGTGCATTGAATTGTGAGGCATACTCCTCTTTTGAGGGTGTGTCCACCGATCACCGAATAGTCACGGCGAAAATACGGTTAAGCCTAGGAAAAAAAGACAAACGAACAGCGACCACCAAACACTATGACTGGGCCCTATTAAACAACAAAGATATAAGAGATAAATATGTATTAGAATTAAGAAACAGATTCGAAACACTACAAGAAAAGACGGAAAAAATACACCAACCGACGAATACGAAAATTTCGTCAATGCACACCTCGAGGCAGCAGCAAAATACATTCCAACAAAACTTAAAACTAAATATAGAGTCCCATGGGAAACTTTAGCTGTGAGAGAAAAACGTGCACTAGTGAAAACAGCCTCCAAAAACTATCGAAAAAACCCAACAAGCACAAATGCCTTAAAACTAAAAACGGCACAATATCAATTAGCAGGCATATATATAAAGGAACAGACAGAATACATTCAAAATCAGATAGATAAGATTAGAGACTCGGTGGAAGATAGACAATCTAGAATTGCCTGGCAAACAATAAATGAAGTGAGCAGAAGAAAGAACACAGCCAAAGCAAAACTTAAAGCAGCAAACCAACAAGAAAGAATAAAACTGTGGAAACAGCACTTCGAAAACTTACTTGGAAACCCACCAAAAATAACGCATGAACCAATCACCAGAATAATTAGCAAACAATTAGACCTTAAACTTGGACCGTTCACACAAGAAGAACTCGACTCGGTTCTCAGAAAAATTAAAAATAGGAAAGCTGCAGGGCTGGACGAAATTCCCCCGGAAGTATGGAAGACCAGACAATTCGACGACATACTGCTCCGACACTGCAACGCAGTATACAATCAAAATCCGATAGATAGATGGACGAAGGGATGCATACTCCCCTTCCCTAAAAAGGGGGACCTCGGATTAGCCAAAAACTACCGAGGCATAACACTTACATCCATAGCTGCCAAAATCTACAATGCCCTACTACGAAACCGAATAGAACCCAAAATCGACAACATACTTAGAAAAAACCAAAATGGCTTCCGAAGAAATAGATCCACGACCTCACAAATATTAACCATCCGCAGAATCCTTGAAGGTGTACGGGCAAAGAACCTACAAGCGACATTAATATTTGTCGACTTTACCAAGGCTTTCGACTCCATTCACAGAGGAAAGATGGAACAAATCCTACTAGCGTACGGCATACCTAAAGAAACCGTAGCGGCAATAAAGATTCTCTATAGAAACACTAAAGTAAAAGTACGATCACCAGATGGAGACACAGAATACTTCGACATTGTAGCAGGAGTACTACAAGGGGACACGCTGGCTCCGTATCTCTTTATCATTTGTCTAGACTACGTACTTAGAACATCGATTGACAAAATCAAAGAGAATGGCTTCGAACTGACGAAGAAAAGAAGCAGAAGATACCCCGCAACAACAATTACCGACGCCGACTACGCCGATGACATAGCGATACTGGCAAATACACCTGACCAAGCCGAAACACTTCTGCATAGTTTGGAACGAGCAGCAGCAAGCATAGGCCTCCATGTTAATGCACACAAAACGGAATATATGTGCTATAACCCAACGGGGGACATCTCCACTCTAAAAGGAACCCCTCTTAAACTAGTAGACAAATTCACGTACCTAGGAAGCAGCGTCGAATCAACCGAAAAGGACATCAAAACGAGGTTAACGAAAGCATGGACAGCTATCAATAGGCTATCGACTGTATGGAAATCAGACCTAACCGATAAAATGAAACGCAGTTTCTTCCAGGCAGCGGTCACATCGATACTGCTATATGGATGCACTACATGGACGCTAACAAAACGGCTGGAGAAGAAACTATATGGCAATTACACAAGAATGCTGCGTGCAATCCTCAACAAGTCCTGGCAGCAGCACCCCACAAGACACCAACTGTACGGCCACCTGCCCCCTATCACGAAAACTATTCAAGTTAGACGAACCAGACATGCAGGACATTGCTGGAGAACAGAGATGAACTCATAAGAGATGTACTCTTATGGATCCCCACACATGGCCGCGCAAAAGCAGGACGACCAGCACGAACGTACATTCAGCAGCTATGTGAGGATACAGGTTGTTGTCCTGAAGACCTGCCTAGGGCGATGAACGATAGGGAGGAGTGGCGAGAGAGGGTCAGGGATATCCGTGCTGCCAGCACGAGATGATGATGATGATGATGATATACACACACACGCACACACACACACACATTCAGTAAATAAGGGGAATTTATTTTGGGAAAAAAAGTAATATTAATTCTTTTTCTGAATTATTTTCCATGAATATAAACTTTGCATTGTTTAGAATTGGTTTATAGCAAAAATCATTTTCATCATTCAGAAATATTTGTTTTAAGGTTATTCAAAATGGCAATAAATCAAACATATTGCTCCTGGCTTGAACAGAGGTCTGTCATGAAACTTTTAGTGGGTGAGAAGTGCAAACTATATGAAATTTACAGAAGGATTTGTGATGCATACAGAGAAGCATGTTTTAGACAAAAAATGTTTAGAAATGGGTTTGCCACTATGGAACTGAGATGAAAGGACAGTCTGTGGTGCTGACTCTCCAGTAAAAAAAAAAGTTCCAGGTGCAGTGGTTAGTAAAGAAGGTCATGTTGTGTGTTTTATAGGACATGAAAAGACACATTGCTAGTGATTTTCTTGAAAAAGATGCAACAGTAATCAGTGTTTCCTGTTGCTAACTCTTTAAGTAATATTCTATTTTATTTATTGAATAACCCTCATTGGCCTTAGTAGTAGAGTGTTTGCCAATGGTCCGGGAGACCTGGGTTCAATACCAGGTTGAGTAATACTAAAGACTCAAAAAATGGTACTTGATGCTGCCTTGCTTTGCACTCAGCATTATAAGGTAAGGATCAAGGGTAAAGTGGTGCAATCCAGGGAAAGGAATAGCTCCCTTCCTTCACCTTGGTGTAGTAGCTTTTGATAAGTGAGTCTTCGGGTCACCCTCAACTAAAGTTGCCAACTTACTTTA
The DNA here is from genome assembly GCA_963585895.1 of Sepioteuthis lessoniana. Lineage (NCBI taxonomy): Eukaryota > Metazoa > Mollusca > Cephalopoda > Myopsida > Loliginidae > Sepioteuthis > Sepioteuthis lessoniana. The sequence goes on from CAUZXS010003570.1 coordinate 174,343, forward strand.
TATAGTTAGATCCTCTGTGTAGTCAGTGCATGACATAGTTCCTGCAAGATATCTGCTTCTGTGGCACAATAATGTGCATTCATATATACATATATATATTTCATTAAGAAAAACAACAAACCGGTCACATTAGGATATGTCTGTTACACTGAGCTCTTTACCAGGAAAATTTAAATGTTTACTCTTGAATAGTTTTCTTGTCCTGATGGAATTACTCCCAACTCCAGTTTAACTGGACCAAATAATACTTATATATATATGTATATATATATATATATATGTATGTGTGTGGGTCTCTGTGTGTTAATGGATGGGTGATATAGAAAGGATTTTATCTTCAGCATCTTTGAGCAGTATCAGATTGTCTGGAAGATCTACTTTTGTCTATTTTGGCATGAAGACCACACAAAGAGCTGGGACCACTTGAACCTATGAGACCAGAAGTAGGAGGCAGCAAGAACAAACGATGTTGGTCAGTCAAGAAAAAGACATAAGGGAGTCGAGTCTAAGACAGAAAGCTGAAGAGACCAACGGTCAAAGAGTCTTGCAGTTGAGGAGAGAGACCCAGGAGAGAAAGGTCTTGATTAATCAGAAGGTAGTGTGGGGTCAGTGAAGGCGATGGCCAAGTAGAGACCTGATTCTGAATAGAATGATGAGTCAGCCTCTTTAGTACCTGTGTAGGAATTTGCTGAGTTCCAACAATAATCACACATAACACACACACAGAGGGCAAAAACATGCCACAGACCTTATGTTCATATGTTTCGCTATCCTTAAATCTGTTTTTTGTCTTTTCCTTTTTTCCTCGGTCTGTTTGTTGTTTTTTATCATTATTTTTTGTTCAAGTTGTGAAATGCCCACTCAGCCGGGTGTAAGAAGAAATAACGAGGTCCTCACAAGACAATCAAAACCAACCCTGCCATGTGAGTATTGCCACACTTCTTGTCTTTTTTAATGTGAAACCATTTGTAATATGTAACATATTATTATTATAAACATTTATGGTGCAAATGTATCTTCTTGCAAGACTCCAATGACAATGTTAAAGAAGTTAATGTCACCATTATGTGATTGTTTGCTTGTTTGTTTGGGTTTTATGACATATCAACCTTTGTAGGTTATCTAATGCCAAATCCATTCTAATACAAATAAACAGTTCTATTTCAAACAGTTCAGTTTAGCATAAGTATAGTTTTTGTTTACGCACAGTTAAATGTCAAAACAGTTCTATTTCAGTTAAGCATAAGTACAGTTTCAATGTCAAGAACAGTTCTATTTTAAACAATTCAGTTTAGCATAAGTACACAGTTTAATTGTCAAAACAATTCTATTTTAAACAATTGAGTCCAGTATAAGTATACAGTTTAGTTCTATTTGACCAATAGATAAGACCCTATCAGGTGCTACCACTCCGGGATAAAGTGGACCTGGGAGTGATAGCAATAAAGGAGTACTCCCCATTCCCAAAAGCTCCAGCATTACTGGAGCCTCACCATCAATGCTTAGTGTCATATACAGGACACTCGTTGGAAGGGGTCTTACTCCTCCGCAGAGATGTAATCGGTGTATTCTACAGCCCCAGCCGATTGAGCAACCCATTGGGTGAGCAAATCACTGCTTTTGTATTTTTATAAAGCATCATTAATTGTAGTAACAGTTTCTTTTGGGAAACAATATGCTAGAAGTATTTGCTCCATCTTTTCTCTGTGCATGGTATCAAATGTCAGGGAAATTTATGAACAATAGTAATGCCTTAAAATTTTCTGCATATACACTTTTTGATTTTTCAACAAATAGTCAGCGTCTGGGATGTTGTGGATGTTCTGGATCAATTTCTCTGAAAACCACTGATTTTTCTAAAAATTTTCTCGACTTTAGGTTTGGATACAAATGATAAACTTTAGCAGCTGTAGCAGTTAGAATTATGTCTCTATAGTTCTTAATGATTCAAAAATTGCTTTTCTTAGAGAAAGGGAGGATACAGCCTTTCATCTATTCCTCTATTGGGCTTCATTTTTAAAGTGTTACATTATTGAAGAATGTCATAAAATTTCCTTATTTTCTATACTTTAGCGGTTATTTCGTCAAGACCTGCAGATTTTCAGCTTTTAATTTTTTATCATTACTGCATAAAGTGTTTTCTTCATAGACTGTCTAAATTTGATGTCTAGTTGGCTATCAATAATTTTTCCAGTAGGTTTATCAGTGATTTTCAGGAGAGTTTCCAAGCAGATTCTAGAAATGTTCTTTCCACTTCTAAAGTGTTTCTTCTTGCCTGGTAGCTTTTAGTTTTGCTCTCAAGGTGCTTTTTTTACCACAAACTTTATTTACCATCTGCTAGGCTAATCATGATTGTCCATCTTTAACCAAATTTCTGCTTTTAGTAATTTGGCCTTGAATGTATTTGTGTTATTTTTGTTTTTTTTGTTATGTTTTAGTTCTCTCTGGGTTTTTTTAAGTTTCTCTACACTGGTGCTCATTGGGTTTCTTTTATTAAGTAAAGATGCTTTTTTCATGGTATCTTGTTTTCCTAAACTGCTATTAACTCTCATGGAACTCTACGTTTGGCTCTTGATTTTGTTGATATGTACCTGGTTGCTATTTTTATATGGGAGATAATGAAGTTTTCATATCTATCATTCAGTGTATGTCTTTCTGATGTATCAAACTTTTTTCTTACAGATATCATATATTGATTCTTTATATCACAATTGACAAGTGGGAACCAGACATATCATAAAGCTTTACCTGTTTGCTTCTTATTTTGGCATCGACTAAGGAAAATCTTTGATCAGATGGATTTGGTTAGGTTAGGTTTCTTTGTTTAATGGTATATCAACCTTTGAAGGTCATTTAATACCGAAGCCATTCTCCTAGAAGAACAGTTGTGGTACTATTTAACCCATAGCTGGGAGGATAAGGAGATTCATACCTTTCCCAAAGGTATTTGTCTGAATTAGATCAGCTGATTCTGTGATTGGAAGATACAGTCTCAAAAAAAAAAGGAGTATACCTCACAGTTCAAAACTCAACTTATCCATTTCTCTTTTATATATATATATATATATATTATCTAAAAGTGTTTTAGAGTTATTTGGATAGGTATAAGTCCATAGTAATCCCATCCTTTTTTGGAATTCAGTGTTTAAGCATTCAAGTCTGTTCTCGAGAGAAAATTCTACAAGATATTCACTATTTGTGTGTGGTGTATTGTGTAAGTAAGTAAAGTTGATGACCATAGTCAAGGGTGACCCAAAGGCTCCCTTTTTGGTAGCTACTACACCAATTGGCCTAGGGGTTAGAGTGTTCGCCAATGGCCCGGGAGACCTGGGTTCAATCCCAGGTCGAGTCATACCAAAGACTCAAAAAATGGTACTTGATGCCTCCTTGCTTAACACTCAGCATTATAAGGTACGGATCAAGGGTAAAGTAGAGCAATCTAGGGAAAGGATTAGCGCCCTCCCCTACACATTGGTGTAGTAGCTATCGAAAAAGGAGCCTTCGGGTTACCCTCGACTATGGTCGCCAACTTTACTTACTTACTACACCAAAGTGTAGGGGATGTGCACAACTCCTTTTTCTGGATTGCTCCACTCTACTCTTGATCCTTACCTTATAATGCTGAGTGTTAAGCAAGTTAGCATCGAGTACCATTTTGTGAGTCTTTGGTATGACTTGACCTGGGTCATTGGCGAACACACTAACCATTATGCCAATGTCTGGTGTATTGTGTAAGCAAAATTTATTATTTCTTTCTTTGCCTATATAAAAATTCCTACACCTCCAGTTGTAGCATTCATGGAGTTTTTTCATGGAGATGCTAACACAAATGTCCATCCATTACTCAGGATGAAGGTTATTTTAGTTTTTCCTGCAATAACATCTATGTTCCTATATATTATCAAGGATGTTGACAACATAGATTCCCTTGACACTCTTTTACTATCTGTCCCTACAGGTCATCACTCTTGGCAAGTCCTCTAGGCAGCATCAACCCTCTGCACTGAGCTGATGAATATAAGTTTTAGCTGGTCAGCAAATACTGGTGTGCCAATGAGTAGGAGTCCATAAGAGAATGTCACTTATGCATTTGGTCTTACTTCACCAACAGTGTCCAGGTTTTCTCGTCTGACTTGGATGATTTGGAAGATGGGAGATAAGTTGCCATTCAGCTGCTGTTTTGTGGGATGCTGCTTCCCGAATTTGTTCAAAACAGCACATAGTATTCTTGTGTTGTTCTCCTCTATCTTTTACTTTAAGTGTTTCATTAGAGTCCAAGTGGTACAACCATATAGTAGTACTGACACAGCTTAATTTGGAAGAATTCCTGTTTTAGTTTATTAGAGAGATCAGATTTACATGTACTCATTCAGCTGTCAAATGCAGTTGATACTTTATTTATGCTTATGTCAGTATCACCATCAGTAGATAATGAAATAAACTTTTTACATGAGGATATACTTATTTTAATAACTACATAACAATAGTCTAATTGGATGCCCCATTTGTTCAGCCTTGTGTCACATCTAAGCAAAAAACCTTAGTAAATTACTACAGAGTAATTGTAGTCCTGACTAATTTGCATGGAATTTAGGGGGTCGATTTATTGACCTATCATGGTTAACTAGAGTATATACCCATGAATATTACAATGTTTAAAAATGTTGAAAATCTCAAAGCAAGTAGTCAATTTCATCACCAGAATTATGGAAAATTGGAGAGTAGAACTAACAGGTAGAAGATTGGTTTTGTTTGGTTTTATGACATATGAACCATTGTAGCTTATTCAATGTCAAATTCTCTTATACATATTAAATGTATGATTTATAAACACATTTAGTCGATACCATTTTTTTTGGAACACAATTAAATGGTATCACTTATTTCTATCTCATATGAAAAATTCTATTTACTATTAATCATTTGTTTACACAGTTGAATGTTTTCAAGTATTGCTATCTAACACAAACAATTCAATTAAACCTCAATCATTTGTTTACACAGTCAAATTATCAAAAAGTTCTATTTCAAACAAATCAATTCAAAACAAGTTATTTTTTGCACACAGTTTAAATGTCAAACAGTTCTATTTGACCCTTAGATAGAACCCTATCAGGTGCTACTACTCCAAGTCAGATTGGACCTGGGAGCAATGACAATGAAAGGGTACTCCACATTCCCCAAAGCTCCAGAATTACTGGAGGCTCACCATCAGATTGTTTCATATCATATCCAGGACACTTGTTTGGAAGGAGTCTTACCCCTTTGCTAAGATTCAGTCAATGTATTCTACGGCCCTAGCTGACTGGGCCAGGAGCAAGAGGATATAGCCTCAATATTTCTTGTTTTATTTTTCCATGTTTGCTTTACATTAGAACAATAGAAAAATGGCTGAGTTTTTGTATAAAACATTTATTTCTAAATGTTAATCTAGCTTGTTAATCAGACATATATTTGCCAACAAAAAATAAATCATCTATGAAATTATGTCTTGCATGACTATGAAAAAATCTCTTGTCATGAAATCTGTAGTTTTGGATACATCAAATCTAATCCAAGACCTCAGGCTTTTTACTGCAGTCTGAGGCCTAATACAGTAAATGCAAACAGGCTGAACAAATTCATTAAAGTCCATTAAAGAGATGAAGATCCCCATCAATATCGGTAATTCTGGAAGGAAATATGCCCAACTAAAAATAGCTGCTCCTGATCTCTAGTTCTTCACAGGCATCACAAATGGTTGGATCTTGGAGAAGAATTGGTGAGATAATCTGGAAGATTCTTAATTAAATATTCCATCAACTTGATTGTTACAGAGCTGACACGTGAAAAAATTCTCTTGCGGGTATAATTATCAATGTTTTTATCATTTTGTTTTTATGTCTTCATTTATTCTTCATTTCTTCTAAACAAATTGATATCCATTAGTGTGCCTGAGTGTGTGTAGAGGTATTTGTTGTATAATGGTTACCATCGTAGGTGATGGACACAGCAACTCAAGTTCAATTCCTGAACGAAGATGTTCACATTTCTCATCACACTAATACCCTCAGGAAAGATATGAGTCCGACTATTCTACTTCCAGCTGTGGATAAAATAGTAGGGCAGGCTGTTTTTTTATGTCAGTTTGTTTTTATGTCTTCATTTATTCTTCATTTCTTCTAAACAAATTGATAGCCATTAGTGTGTGTGTGTGTGTGTGTGTGTGTGTGGATGTATTTGTTGTATAATGGTTACCTTTGTAGGAAATAGATACAACAACTGAAGTTCAATTCCTGAATGAAGATGTTCACATTTCTAAAAATCCAAATACCCTGAGGAAAGATATGAATCCAACTATTCTACTTCCAGTTGTGGATAAAATAGTAAGGCAGGCTGGGTTCTTTAACCTTGGTGTGGCAACTGATCAAGGAGAAGGAAAACTCAGAATTCAACCATGCTAAACTCTGCTTAAAATATAGATATTGTCAAATTCTGGTATATATATATATATATATACGTGGTGAATTCAATAAGTTTCCAGACTTTTTTGTACAGGCATTTAACATTGTCATAGACTCTTGAAAATTCAGTATGTTATTGCTATACATCTTATGAGATGACTGACCAATTTTTATGATTTCAGCTTCAAATCAACAGCTACAGCAGCAATTGGAATACACCCTACTAAAGCCTGATTGTCACAGCTGGTGAATTGCAAAAATGCAATCTGAACGTGAGGACACTTTAGAAGAATGATATGCAATAAAATTCTGTTTTAAACTTGGAAAAAATGCTGCCACATAAACGTATGGAATGCTTCAGACTGCTTTACGACCATCTTGCATAAATCAAGTATCAGTTTTTGAGTGGCATAAGAGATTCAAGGAAGGCAGGGCGTCTGTGAGGGAGGATGAGAGGTGTGGGAGGAGTAAGGAAGTCAATACACCACAGTTGATTGGCCAAAGGGTTAGGGTTAGGGTTACTATGTTGAGGTTTTAAGGGAGTTCAGGAAGAGATTCCTAGGGAAGAGGCCAGCACTCTTCAAATCAGGTCTGTGGCATTTCCACGAGGACAATGCACCAGTCCACAACTCCATCTTTGTCACAGACTATTTGAGCAAGATGGACATCAAGACAGTTCCTCAGCCTCCCTATAGTCCAGATTTTGCTTATTCCCTAAACTCAGATTCATGCAAGATGCTCCAAAAGCAGTCTGAAGCATTCCATACATTTCTATGGCATTTTTCCAAGTTTAAAACACAATTTTATTGCATATCGGTCTTCTAAAGTGTCCTCCCGTCCAGATTGCATTTTTGAAATTCACCAGCTGTGACAATCAGGCTTTAGTAGGTTGTATTCCAATTGCTGCTGTAGCTGTTCATTTAAAGCTGAAATCATAAAAATTGTTCAGTTATCTCATAAGATGTATAGCAATAACATACTGAATTTTCAAGAGTCTATGACAATTTTAAATGCCAGTACAAAAAATGTATGGAAACTTATTGAATTCACCACGTATATATGTACACACACACACACACACACATGCGCACATACAAAATATCACATAAGGAGATAAATACAAATGAAAAATATTTGCAAAAAAAACTACTTGACACAACTAGAGTAGAGCAGAGATACAATCCAGAAAAATATAAAATTATGAACACTAGAAGTTCATTACTTTATGTAGTGTGCGCGCACACACACACACATATATATATAAACTAATGATTATAATCATTATTATTAATATAGAAACATAAAAATTAATTTCATTGAAAAAACTGTACACATGCACAGATCATATCTATGTTAAAATCTTAAAATCCTATTAAGACCATCGATAAAAACAAATTGAAAGAGGATTTCATACGCAAACACTTCATGTTTTTGTCAGTTTCATAAGATGTTCTCAATGATCAGACACTTAATATGATTAGGAATCATATCACCCAACTAATGAATAATATGAGACTGTCTAAAATAAATTTGGGTCTACTGAACCGTATAACCAAAACAGTCACCTGACTTAAATTTTGCATCGGATATTTAGAGAACTAGATACTAAATAAAATACAAAGAATTTAATAAACTTCAGATATGGTTGCATAGATTTACACCTGAAGATAATTTTTGTTAAACTCCAAATTGTGAGTGGTCTTATTTTATAACCTAAAATTATTCTAGAATTATTGAAATATCATGATATTTGCTCTGCACTTTCGTATGGAGAGCACAATGATAGTTATGCCAATTTTGCAGCTTTTCCAGATCTTACTTATCAATTCAAATTTTATCTAATGGTCAGTTATATCTATACATTATATAATTTTCCATTAAACTTAATTTAATTTAATTTTTTGATTTTAATGTGGCTAATTGCTAGCAAGCCTCACAGTCTTATAATACTAAAATGTACTTATAATAGTAATAGAGAAATAGTTTTTTGGTCCACTATTGGAGAAAGTCAGGGTACTAAAAGAGAAATTACTTTTACAAAAAATATTGTATGTCATGAAGATTTAAATGCGTCAAACATTCTTTCCAGGAGTTTAGTTCATCTGTTTGATTTATTCAATTTCCAGTATCCCCCATAAATAAACACATTCTAACCAATTTTTTTATTCATTTATTTTGTTGAGGCATATGAGGTAACCGAGAAGAAAATGAACTCTGTGATTGGGGTTCAAATTCTAAATGAGATTGTTTCACTTTTAATTAATATCCTTGGAAAAGGCCTGAATTCCTTTCTTCCCTTAGCTATGGGTAAATAGTAAGGCAGACTCATTGGGCACTTTGACCAGTCTAGAAGTAAAAATCTGAATCTAAACAGTAATCTGCTTAAAAATTGATCATTTGTTGCATGCTGCAGAGGGGTTTGGTAAGCATATACTATAATTATTTGTGTGTAACACTTTTTCTCACATTTTTAAGCCTTGATATTAGAGGGGAGTATTATATAGGGAAAAAATTAATAATGAGGTAATTCAAGTCGAAGGAGAGATTTATTGAGAAGCAATTTGGACAGTATAGCATTGCGGTTTTAATGAACCATAATCAGGAGTGAGAGGGATTATATTAGTGATGTCAAATCAATGATGGATGTTTAAAAAATACACAAACCAAGGGAAAATCAATATATCAGAAAAGAGTTGGGTGTTTAATCAGTAAATCAGCGTTTGTTTTTAAAATTATGTCATGTGACTTATAAGGAATACTGTATAGAATTTATATGTTCCATTTGTTCATCAAGAAAGATTTCGAATCAAAAAGAGAAAGAAAAAGATAGAGAAAGAAAGAAGAGAGAAGAAAATGGAAGAAATAATCGATCAGAGGATAGAAGAATAGAGGAGGAAGGAGAGAGAAGGGGTGAGGATAAAAAAGTAAAGTAAAGTTGGCGACCTTAGTCAAGGGTCACCCAAAGACTCCCTTTTCAATAGGTATTACACCAAGGTGTAGGGAAGTCTCCCTGGATTACTCCACTTTACCTTTGATCCATACCTTATAATGCTTTATTAAGCAAGGAGGCATCAAGTACCATTTTTTGAGTCTTTTGTATGACTCAACTTAGGATTGAACTCTAGGAACTAGATTTTTTAAATGTGAGTATTTGACACACATGGCATAAAGTTTTATTCACTTTTTCTGGCTACCAGTTTCACCATATCCAGGAAGATATAACTGAATGTAAATTTTTATCTACAATGTAAACTAATACATAACAAACAATCCTGTTTTATCCCACAGCAGAGAAATAGTCACTGGAATGTGTGTTTGTTTATAATTTTGTTTTTCCTAGTGTGAGCTTATCTTTGTCATAAGTTTGTTGAATATTTATGTGAATATGTCCATGTGTTTGCTCTAAATACTGTGTAAATATTTTCTTTCAAAATATTAGTAAACTGTATTTCTATTTTTAGTCTAGGTTGAATAAAAATTGAACAAATGTTAAATTCAGTTTCTATTAATTCAATAAAGTCTGTGTGTACTATAGATAAGATTTTTTTTTCATAACCTGAATTCAGGGCTACATGCTATACACAAATAATTATGCTATTTTTTTAAAATAAATAGCTAATTACTAAGTGCTTATTTATTTATAGGTGATTCTGTATTTACTTTTATCAATATATAACTAAATATTTGATAATATTATTTATATATAAGATGATTTTTTTTAGAATTTCATAGCCTGAATTCAGGGGTACATACTATACACAAATAATTATGTTATTTTTTTAAAATAAATAGCTAATTACTAAGTGTGCATTTATTTATAGGTGATTCTGTATTTTCTCTTATCCAATATAGAATGAAATATTTGATAATATTATTTATATATACAAATAAAACCATGAAATTTTCATAGGTTCAGTTCATATAAAATATTACCTTCAAAATTAGGCCTTTTTTCCCCTTTTTTTTAAATGGATGCCAAATTTTCCCAGCCTGAATATCTTCACCTCATCATCATCATCATATCGTGCTGGCAGCACGGATATCCCTGACCCTCTCTCGCCACTCCTCCCTATCGTTCATCGCCCTAGGCAGGTCTTGTGAAACTTTTACCAAATTTGACATACAAGCTCAAGAATTTTTTTAAATGTTTAAGTCCATAAATTTCCTGATGGGTTCTCTTGATATTCACATTTAATTGGCCACTACTCCAAGGTGAGATACTTGTTTGGATTTGTAGTAAAATAATATCATTTGGGATAAGAGAAAAAAAATTGATTACAAATGATTTCACCATTAAACTGAAAAAAAAACATCTCATGAAATGAAAAGTTTACATAATATGAAGGATTATATAATAAGGAAAAAAAATGTAAACTCTCAGTGGCTATCAATGCCTGTTTACTTGCTGAAAAATTTATGGCCACAGACAAAACTAGTTTATTTGTGAAGTTTAATTTTCATAGAATTTATAACATTAACTGCAGCAGTGTCTGTTCTATAAGATACTTGTACCACCAAGACTAACAAAATGCTTAAAGAAAAAGCTAAATAGGAACTACACAAAAATGCTGCATGCTGTTTTAAACAAATCCTGGAAGCAGCACCCAACAAAACAGCAGTTGTACAGCCAGTTACGTCCCATCTCCCAAACCATCTAAGTATGTGGGCACTGCTGGAGATGTAAGAGCAATCTCATAAGCGACATTCTCCTTTGGACACCAAGACATGGACACATCAGTGAGAGGCAACAAGCAAAAATTCACATTTATTAGCTCTGTGCAGATACTGAATGCTGTTAAGAGGACTTGCTAAGAGTGATGACTGATAGGAATGGATGGTGAGAGAGAGTCAAGGAAATCCATGCAATCTGCATGACTTGATAATGATGATGATGAATTCATTTATGAAAACCAGTTTAATCAACTTTTATCAAATCTATATCATTAAAAAGAAGTGGGGAAAAAATCCAAAAATCTTATCAAATTTTATTAATTAGATGTTTTTTAGTAGATTTTTTAAATGTGAGTATTTGACAAACATGGCATAAAGATTATCATCATAGGAAGTAGATGCAACTATCAAAGTTCAAATCCTGAGCAAGGCTGTTAGCATTTCATATAGTACTAATACCCTAGGGAAAGTTATGAATCCAAATAGTCTCCCTTTAGCTATGGGTAAATAGTAGGGCATGACTAGATAGATGAGAAAACTGGCAGTCAAGTGCTGCTGACTGTCTACACAATTCAAACTTCAATCTACCTATTCTCTTTTACCAATATTGAGCAATTTTATTTATAAATATAGTAAGCTATAAATATATATATACACACTAACACATATGTATGTAGATGTGTAGATGAATATGCCTGTACGCATATATTTCATGTAATATTTGTGGCATATGTGTTTTTGTGTTTTGGGCAGTTCAATAAAAGATAAACTTGTCTTTTACCAATATTGAGCAATTTTATTTAAAAATATGGTAAGCTATATATATATATATATATATATATATATATATTCACACACTCACACATATGTATGTAGATGTGTAGATGTATATGCCTGCACGCATATATTTCATGTAATATTTGTGGCATATGTGTTTTTGTATTTTGGGCAGTTTGGTGGAAGATAACCTTGTCAGGTTAGACCTCACTCCCTTAAAATGACTACCTTTTGTAATATGTTTTTAAAATAAAAGATATTGATCATTTTTATTTTACTCCTTATGAGTTTTTCACCTCAGTTCTTTGATGGAAGTCTGAGTGACATGAAGTCTCCTTAGAACTCCAGGACACTTCTAAATATTCTTACAGATTTTAACATTACTGTGGTCTGGATAGTCTTGATTCTTCCTCTGGTCTTCAGTTCCTTTTCTAGGCCTTTGAAGAATGTTCCAAAGACATCAAGTTCAATTGGAATCACCATCACCTTCGTGTTCCATGTCTTTTTTAGCTCTCAAGCAAGATCTTCGTATTTGTCTATGTTGTGGCCTTGTTAGGGCCCAGAAATAATGACACAAGAGAGGAACTGAGTTAAACAAATATATTAACAAAGAACAGTAGTACAAACATATATAAATGAGAGGGTTACCAGCAAGAGCGTTTGGTCCGACTGTCAGGGCTATCTGCTGAAATTTTTACTTCTACCTAAGAGCAGTACCTGCTGCTATTTATAGCTGAGAGAGTTCATGCATGTGTAAGTAAATTACCATAACAGTCAATCTATTCTCTTTCTTTTAGATTGGTTGATTTTGTTTTATGGCATATCAACTCTTGTAGGTTATTTAAAGGCAAATTCTACTAATACATACATATATATATATATATATATATATATATATATATATATATATATATATATACTACCTTTTAGCAGCCAACTGTATCTGATAATGATATCTCACTGATTTCTCTCCTCCAACCTTTTTTTGTACTTTAGGACAAGTATTGTTGATTGTCTAAAGGGAAGTTCATGACCCTCAGGTTTCTTTTGATGACATCCTAATTCTTAAGTTTGGGTCAACCTGTTTTATGTGACCCTTCTCTAAATTGAGAATACAGAATCTTTTTTAGCAGTTTGCTGTCTTCAAGTCTGTTCAAGTTGCCAGTTAGATTGCATTGGGGAAGTCTGTTATACAGGTCTGAGAGTTTAGATTTCTCTGGATAAATTTATTTGGGATCTTTTGCTACCACTTGACATTCAGTATTTTGCTCAAGTGGTGCATCATATAGACATGAAGTCTTTGGACATTTTTTTTGTATACCCTCCAAGTTTCTACACTGTACAGGAATGTTTAGAGAATTATGGTGTGGTACACTGCACATTTAGCTTCTAATAAAGAGGTCTGTGTTGAGCCAGACATGCTTCCTCAACTCACCAAAGGCCTTGGAAACATTTAACATTCATATATCTTGTACCACATCTAGTCAGGTGCTTAGAGATTTGAGTTTGATAACTTGGGTTTGTACCTGGCCCTCTACCTGTATGCCCTGGCCAATGTGATGGGATCCTAGAGTTGGTACATAATCTTGGTTTTCTTGACCTTCATTTTTAGTCTATATATATATATATATATATATAGATATATATGATTTATAAATGAATAGTTTCTAGGCAACATTCTTAAATGAGCTAGAGCTCATTTGTTTGCACAAAGTTTAATAGCTTCAAGTATAGCTTTGTAATATTCATAATCCAATTTAACATCAGTTATTTGTTTGCACACAGTTTTAAGTATTGCTCTATAATAGTAATAGTTTTATTTGCACATACAGTTAAATGACATTAAGAATTGCTATGTAATACTCAAAATCCAATTTAACATGAGCTATTTGTGCACAGTGAAATGGTTTCAAGTATTGAAAATAATTAAATATCTATATTTGACCCACTGTTTGTCCCTAAGAGGTACTATCACTCCGGGAGAGAGTTGATTTGGAAGTAATGGCAATGAAGAGTTACTTCCCATTAGCCAAAGTTATAGGACAGCAGCCTCACTATCTGATGGTTTAGTATCATATCTAGGACAATCATTAGGGAGGGTCTTAACCCCCAGCAGAGATGTAGTTGATGCATTCTACAGCCCCTGCCAACAGAGCAGCTCTTTCTTAGGTCTTTCTTTGGTCTGCTGGAATGTTGCTTGTCTTGACAGCATTCTAATCTTTGGGAGAGGTTTTTGGTTGGTTGGTTGGTTGGTTGGTTGGTTCGCTGTTGGGCTGGCTGGTTGTTTGGGTGGCTGGCTGGCTGGTGGGTTGATTGGTTGGTTTGCTGTTTGGTTGACGGGCTAGTTTTCCAGTATGTTAACCTTTGTTGGGTTATTTTATGATCCAGTCAATGTTTTTGCAATAATATGATTTCAAGTGACTATTCATATTAATAGTAATAATCATCATTTGTTTGCACACAGTTATATATTTTTAAGTATTCCTAACTAATAGTAATAATACTCTAGCATTAAAACTATATAGTAGTGTAAGAGCAAAAGTACTGGACTGTGGCTTTGAAGTAAGCAAGTTCAAACTCCAGTCACACTATTACCTTCACTTTTAGACTAATAGCCTTAGGAAAGGTATTGAACCCTCTTATCCCTCCAGCTATGGGTTAAGTAGTATTACTGCTATTTTTCTACAAGGATGTCTTTGGCATTGAATAACCCATGAAGGTTGATATCCCGTTAACCAAAGAAACCAACATAAAAAATATGAATATATTGCAGTCCAAAAATAAGTACACCGTTCATATATATTTATGCAAATTTATTTTTGGTTACTTTTTTAATGCTAAAGAATTTGTTAAATAATATTTACCAACCCCTTCACTCGGGCAGGATAAGACACAAGGTCAATGTTTAAATGGAGTTTAACAGGTTTGAATTCAGAGTTTTCCTTTCCCTAGACTAGTTCCCTCACCAAGGCTGAAGAACCCAGTCTGCCCTACAATTTACCCATAGCTGGAGGGAGAATAACTGGATTCATACCTTTCCCAAGGATATTAGTGCTATGTGAAATGCTATCAGTCTCGTCCAGGATTTGAACTCATGTCGCCATGTCCATTTCCTACGGCGATAACCATTACACCATGAGCACATCAACTTGAATTTGTTAAATAATATCTAAAATCAGTTTTGATTGTATAATGTTCCACTCAAAATATTAAGATAAAAACTTTATAAAAAAATTGTTCATAGATTTTTAATTTATGGATGATACTACTGGGGTTCAATCCCAGGTCGAGTTATACCAAAGACTCAAAAAAGGTACTTGATAACTCCATGCTTAACACTCAGCATTATAAGGTACATTTCAAGGGTAAGGTGGAGAAATCCAAGGAAAGAAATAGCGCCCTCTCCTACACCTCAGTGTAGTAGCTATTGAAAAGTGAGCTTTCGGGTAGCCCTCGACTATGGTCGCCAACTTACTTATTGTACAATGAAATATTTTACCATATTTGGGCATGATGATATAGAATGATTCTTTTTTTAAATATGAAATATGTTCTTACGTAAAATATTTACAAACAAATTTGGTTTGAATATATTTCTTGTTAAAACCCTAAAGAGCCTTTATAAGAAACCTAAAATTTCATAGAACCTCTGCTGGAAATCATTGTATTATACAAGAACAATATCAAAGTGATGTTTTGGGCTGTTATCAAATATAAAACTGATTTTACATTGAAATAGAACAAAAATAAGATATAATGTTTTTTTGGTGTTTTAAGTGATTCTATTGTTGCTGTTTGACTTTTTGTAATATAAGGTGAAAATGAACAGTTTGATGTTATGATGTTAAAAAAGAACACAAATCTAATTCAACTATATCTATAATATAGAATATAATAAAAATATTTTATTCAGACTTACATAATATGCTTTCAATTTAAAACTGTTTCACATATAAAGACTGTGGAGTATTTTCTTTTAAGGATCTTTAAGTGAAGATATTTAAGTCTTACTATTATTATTTTACTTAGGTCTGTGTCAAGGTGGTGAAGAAAGTGCCCTATTTTAGCCCAAGTGCTTTTGACCATTTTCACTGGTAATCCTCAGGGGGTTGTGTTTGATTGTATGTTGGTGTGAATTTTTATATTCATTTGTAATTGGTTTTCAACAGAACATGCTTAGATAATGACTTTCTGGAGCTTCACCATCAGATTGTTTAGTATCATATCCAGGACACTCAGTGGGGGAGTCTTACCCCTCAGCAGAGATTCAATCAGTGTATTTTACAGCCCCAGCTACTGCGCTAGCAGGTGGGGGTGAAGAATTATATATATATATATATATATATATATATATATATAATACTTTCATATTGCAATACCTTTGCAGATGAAAAAAATCCACAGAAGATTACTGGCGTTATTTTCTATAATTTTAGACCTTTAAGTTTTATCTGCTGGTGTTGAATATTGATCATAGCTGACATCAACTATGATAAAAAAAAATATCAAGACTGAACCTTTAAACTTTTTTATTTCAAAATTTGAAATTCAAATAAAAATGTATAGAGCTTGGAAGGGTATTAATCCATCTCTTCTCCATTGCCAGCTATGGTTCAGACTGGATTTTATAGCCTTGGTAGATCAACCAGTTAAAAAGAAGGAAAAATAATGAATTTAAAACTGAAGAGTGTTGTTCAGAGAATCTCTAGCATGCTGCTACACCATTCTTCTGCTATCAGGTCATCTGAAAAGTGTGGCTGGACTTATACAAACCTTCTCCACAATAAACAATTCACCTGGGTTAGAATTTCATGTGAAGGACTTTTTAGGACTTTTTTCAAATGACAAAAATCTAAACTCAGTTCTTAATTGTCTGTTGAATTACAGTGATAAAAATCTATTTGTTTATTTTCTTTTTTTATCCAATAAAAATGTAACAATAAAAAGAAGCCAAGAATTAAAAATATGTCCTTATTTTTTGGTGGAAAATTTTGTATATTAATTAAAATGTAAAGTATTTATTTTTTGGTTTGGTTTGGATTGGTTATATGGCATATCAACCATTGTAGGTTATTTAATGCCAAATCCACAAGGAGTGTAATATAATGGCCAAGGGATTTCGTTTTATGCCTTTGGGTTTAGTTAGGCTGAGAAACCTTTCGGCTCAGTGCATGGGTTACTTAGGTGCAACATTAATGCAGGTGTTCATGCGCATGGGCGGAGCAGACTATCACTCAGAGATGTCACAATTGCCCAGATGGGCAACAGGGCTACAGAGTGCGGGTGACGTCATGCACCGGAAGCGCGCAGAGGATTTTGGGGATTCGAAAAAGTCACTTAGTGGAGTTGAAAACTAGACACTAAACAAGAAGGGTC